>CAKNWW010053813.1:0-12009 GCA_932074435.1 Andricus kollari
GGCAATTCCATGACTTTCAGGTAGGGTAGACACTCTGTCAAATCAGATATTCGACTTTGAAGGTTCTACATTTAAAGCCGTGTAGGTATTTTTCATTAAAAAAAGGTTTTAATTTCTAAATAGAAAATAGTAATGATTTAATTATGAACATCTGCTATTCTGAATTTTTGAATAATTAAGGTTTCCAATTTTAAATTGAAATTTAGAATCGTGAACAATTAAAAATTGTTCAATTTTAGTCCTCATAGATGTTGAGAACCAAGGAGTCTCATACGTATAAAATAAAAAATCCTTTAACAAATAATAAGTAAATAAAAATTATTTAAATCAATGAACTGTCTAATATTACAGAGTTTTTCGTGAGACTAACCGATTTTCTAGCTCGTTCAAGGTTAACGTTACGGTTAATTCCGTAATACTATCCAATGCCATAAATTAAATTAAATCGAGAGCAGATACAAATTTTTGGAAAACAAATACGAGGGAGCTTTAAAGCTTCGAATATATCCACAGAGGTGGATGACCGATTACAGGGGCATTGAAATATTTTTGGACCATCCGAATAGACTTTCGGTATAAATTCCTCGGTTATAAACATACGTGAAAAATCTAAACTTGACTCTGAGTTACGATTGTCTAATTTTAAACTTTCTAACGAGTTCAGAAATAGAATATATATTTTTTAAACAAAAAAAAGTTGATTAGTCTCTGTTTCTATTGAGCAAATTTTCTTATCCTAAATTATAAATAAATTTTATAAAAGATAAATTAAAAAAATAATTTCTCTTTACTGATGATAAAAAGATTTTAATTAGCATTGCTTGTACAAAAATCTTCAATTAAATAAAATTATACACAACACATCAATATCGATTCTCAAAGGCCCACTTTATATGAAAGAAGCTATTTTAATATTTGCCTCATTTAAGTTAAGTATGATCGATAGAAAGTACAAAACTTGGCAAAGAAAATTACACGGTTTTATTAATTTTTTATGAACTCCTACAAGTGATTTTGTTCTCAATTACAAAAATGGTTTCTAAAAGTTACTTCAACACAAAAAACCTTTCTAATTTTTTAGTCAAACAGATTATCAATTTTAAACTTGATAGAAAATGTCTCAAGTGGAAGCTTCCTATTCATTTAAAATTTAGACTCATTGAATTTAAATGATTGTAAAATTTATTATCCACAGCATTCTTCGACGAAGTATAAATAAAAATGTTTAAAATTTCAAAATTAGATTCCCACGAAAGCAAAACTATCTAAGAATTTAGCAAGTCTCAAAAATACAGGGTCTTCGAGTTTCTAAACTTATTTGACACTAAGAAAATTACGAACAGAATTAATAAAATTCTAAATCTATTGACTTTCTGGGGTATAAATAGACCAATAAAATACAAATTACGATTAACTCCAAACTCTGAAGACACATTCGCCTTCTAACTTTTGACCTACTTGGAAAACTCGCAAGACGTAAAAATAATGAAATAAAAAACTAAACTTGGTCAACAAATTAAGTTTATTCTCAATTTTCCTTATAAAATTATTTAATCTCTTAATTCTAAATTTTCCCTGTAAACTTATAATATCTCCTATGTGTCGCCACAAGTTCCTTAAATATTTTTTGCGTAGCTAATGGCAAAGTTCGATTTATAAATTCAATCGTCTCATGCTCGCAATGCTTCAAAAGATGTTGTACAATAATTTCCAAAGAATTCCTCAAATTCTTTGGCAGCAAATGATAAGAATACCACTCGACCAAATCAGTCAACAAGTAAGGAAAAACTTCAGAGACATTCCCCCCTATTTTTTTCAGTGAAATGACAAATTTCTCAAGGTCAGGAACCAAGCACTCGAGTTGATATTGATCGTTCGCGTTACCCAATTTTTTCCCCTCGTCACTCAAGACCTTAATTATTTCCCTGTTCAAGAGAACCAACAGCGACAATTTGTTCTCCACGAAATTTGTCCTTAATTTCACGACTGAAGTATACAATGCCAAAATATCTCGGCACGCAGAAAGACCCACTCGTTTCATACATTTCATACAAGAAAGGAGAATCAAATCAATATTTTGATCGGAGATTTGAATAAGCTTGGAGCTTACAATCGTCTGGAATAATTTTAACAAACACAACCAATGTTTCTCGGAAATCGACGCTCTTTCTACCGTGTAAAATAAATTATTAATCGCTGTTAAACGAAGCTTATTACGAGCTTCTGCGAGTTCGATTTTTATAATATAGTCCCAGATTAAAAGACTATTTTTTAATATACTTTCGTTGTCTTCTCCTAAGGCAAAAGTCGTTTGTTTCTGTAAAGATTTTAAAAATAAGTTAAATTCCTCGGAACTTAGAGTTTCTAAAAAGGGTCGAAGAACTGTTTCACTCGGATTGTGCAAAATTGCAGTCGATATCAAATTTAGAGTTTCGTTTGCAATTCCTAAAAGTGATCGATTTCTCAAGACAAGTTCCAATAGTTGCAAGCACTCTTCACTAATTTTATGTTTCTTATCAGAATTTTTAAAAATATCGAGCAGAGTTCGGTTCGTAGTCTCTTTCAATTCGTCACTGAATTTTTTATCAGCAACTGCATCTTTCAAAGTGAAAGTCAAGCTCACTAAACTAACAGTACTGTAATTTTCTGTGGCAGGCTGATTATTCCATTTATCAATCAAGGTCCTCAATTTTTTAATCTCTTCAGAGTTTCTGTGTCGCTTTAGTCTCTGAATTGAATTCAGGAAAACAGTTATCATTTCAGTCTTAATTTCATTCGAATCAAGGAAGTTGATCAAAGAATGAAAAGACTCGTTTCTGAGAGGCAAGTCGAAAACTTGTCTCAAAACTTCTTTTGGGAATGAGTTCAGAAAAACTAAAAATTGTTGGTTCGGAAATTGGAAAATGTCCAGATCATTTTCTTGAAGAAGATCCAGCAATATTTCGTTGCATTTTTCAGATATTTCCTGGCAAAATTCCAGACTGATAGAAGATATAAAAATAAATAAAACCATTCTAACATCGTGATTCAAATGTGACAAATTCATAGAAGAGAGAAGATTAATATACTCTTTTATCATTTTGGAATCTTTTGTTTTGTTATTTTTTGTAAACTCTAACTCGCTTCCCAATAAACTACCTTTTTTAATTTTCGAGATGACTTTCTTCCAATTAAAGTCGCGAACAATTTTACCCAAAAGATGTTTTGTCGCATCCGATTTAATATTACTTTCGCTCTTAATGATAACTTCATTAACGATAGCAGAAACAAATTTAACATTCGTTTTGTTTTTACTCCACTGTTCATATTGATTAGAAAAATCTTTACTTAATTGCGGAACTATAGTTTCTGCAATTTCCGATAACTGTTGGCCACTTAAATTTGAAATTATACTCGGATTATTTCGTGCAACAGAAACCCAGAGAGGCGATCGACAATTCACGGATTGGATCAATTTATCTTCTGTGGTTAAATTAATTAATAAGGCCTCTGAAAAATCTGATCTTACTTCTTCAGAATTTTCTTCAAGTCTCTCAATTTTTTCGACTAACTTTAACCATTTTTTAGTCGAAAAGAAAGAGGATAATTCATCCGAAGCCAAATTAGAAACATAATGGGATATTAGATTGCAGAGATCATTCCAGGCTTGACAAGCTTTTACAAAAGTGAAAAGGACTCTTTTATTGCAATCGACTTTCAAAATTCTTTCAATCATGGAAGAAAAACTTTTACCAAGTTTAACGAGAGCATGACAAAACTTCTTTTGAGCATTTATGTTCCTCAAAGAGTCGAATATTTTAATTCCCTTCATGAATGGAATAATCAATCCAACAATTACTTCCAAGATTAAAGAAGCAGATTTCGAATAAGCTGGAAGTGAAATATCGACACAGCAAAATTCCAAATGAAATGTCAAAGACCTGAGAATTGTCGTGGTTTGTGAAATAGTAATGTTACTAATCGACTCCATAAATTTGGTTAAAAATTCTTGAGGCAAAGGAACGAAAATTTCAGTTTCAGATTTAATACCAGAATTTTTCGTCAGCATTTCTCTAGTAGCCATCAATAATTGTAGAATTAATTTATGTTCACGTCGAAGACAAATACTAGCATTTAGAATCGCCATGAAAAACTGAGAGTAAGATGCTTCATCGATCTCAGAATTTTTTGGAAGGATCTTTATCAAAACTTCTACAAAATTATTCTCTAGTATAAAGGGATTTACATTTACGATTCCTGCTATTATTTCATAATCGAGACTATCCAAATTTTCTTTCAAGAGAATTTCGTCAACACAGCTTTTTAGAAATTCCGACAACATAAGGTCCTCGATTTTGTTCTCCATGTTTAAATTAACTCCGGTTAAACAATCGAGAAGTTTTTTCAAGATATTTTTGTCACGATTTGAGCTTTGGACCATATTTCTGAATATCAAATCCACTACTTTAGCATCCGATTCGTAAGATTTGACAGCCACACGAAGAACGACTTCGAAAATCGTGAAACTGATATTTGAATCAGCATCTGCAATTTCCTTTAAAGTGGAAAAAAGAGTTGCTGGAATTCCTTCACTTTCGGGAGTGAATTTTTTGTATTGCGAGTGAAAGATTTTAGCAAATAATAAAGTTTGAATGCATCTTTGCAACTCGGAATCAATTTTTGTAGACTTTGTTAAGTTGCAAAAAGGAAAGAGAATCTTTTTTAAAAAGTACATTGCAAAGAGTTCCTTGTCCGAGAATTGTTTATAAATTTGAAGATAATAATCCAGGACGATAGAGAAATAATTTTGAGCCATTGTTTTAATAACCGGATTGGAAGTTTTGAGAGTTAGAGATTCGAAATCTAAAAAAGATTTTATCAATAAATTTAGTTTTTTTAGATCGCTTTTAAAATACTGCTGCATTTCAATGTTTGATAGAATGCAATTGCAGCCGTGAAAAATTTTTTCGAAGAAGTCTGCGGTTTCGTTTTTTAGAGCATTATTCGTTGATGACAAATTACTTAGGAGGCCTGCAAACGACTTGACAACAAATTCTTTGACTTCGTAGGTTGTTCTACTTTTCGATTGGAGATTCTCGAGTGCCAAGATGTGTTGCAATATGCATTCTTGGTTGTTACATTCTGCGCAAGCGTTTGAAGTCCAACGATTGGTTAGGTCCTTGTCCCAATCACTGATGGAATTTATATTGCTTTCAGATAGCTTCGAACGTTTTGATTTTGGCTCCTCTTCATTCTGGAGAAGTTGAATGAATTTTATGGAGAGTGCCATTTTCTATTTGCCTACCAGGTGGAGGCCTCAATTTGCAGGAAAGTGTCGAAGCTCTCGACAAGTATTGCTGTTCTGAAAAAATAGATGAAGGATTCGTATGAAATAAAATGTGTCTACAAAATTAGGTTGGATTGTTTAAATTTAACAAAAGACCGAATTCATTTCAAATCGGGCAGGCAGTCCGTGCAGTCCAAATAAATTGTTTTCCAACGGGATTAAAACGACACGTATCTTACCGATTAACCGAAAAAAAAATTTGTTCACGATGTTACGAATATTTGAATTTAAAAAATTGAAAGCGCCGATTATCAAAAAATGGTCAATTTTAAATTAATTTGGTGAACAATTTAATAATGAAGTTTTCAATAGGAGAAATTTCCTGTAAATTAAAACTTAATTCTATTATTGCTTTAATTACCTCAATTAAAGTCAATAATTTTTAATACACTTTTCAAGAATTTGTAATGACTAATATCGTCCAAGGTTTCAAGTTTGAAAGTTTCAATCTAAAATTATTGAATTATACGTGTAAAATTTAAAGTTGTTTAAATTTTAAAGGCTTTTAGTTCAAACTTGAAAAAGTTGTAACTTCACTGGACTTCTTCTATCACTGAACTCCTTCACTGGATATTGTGCAATTTATTTCCAACGATTTTAAATTGTAATTGCTGAATATTTTAATGTTCAGTTGTTTGTTTTTGGACGATTAAAATTTGAAACTATAAAAAACATGAATTAGAACTTGTTTAATTTCGAGAATTTCCAATTATAAACAAACAGTATTTTTATGCGAGTATTATTATATAAAACTTATAATCTGTAACACGCTCTAAATTCTAAAAGAATGTAAAATCAATCATTGCAAAAGTTTTTTCAATAATGATTTATTTTGTAGCCTTAAAATAAAAAATCTGGCTAGAAAGATTGTGCATAGACATTATTTTTTTTTAATGTGAAGAAATGATAAGTTAATAAAATAAAAATGCAAAATATCCAGCATTAAAAGAATAACAATAACAATAAGTAAACATAACCTATAAATTGAATTTTTGCTTTTAACGCTTTAAACTGATAATTATGCATTTAAATGAAAAAATACAGACTGCCGTTACTTGATTTAAAATAAAATAAATATAAAACTTCGTACAGAAAGTGCAACAATAATCAAAATGAATTAAAAATGAACTTCACACCCTTCATACAGAATATGAGAAAGTCAAATACTTACAGTCAGAAGTTCCACAACTTGTAGATTGTAAATTGGCTTTAATTTACACTCAACTTGATCACTGGCACTAAAATATCAAATTCCTACCATTGTTTAATGGTATTTTTTTATAATATTATGGATTTTTTTACATTTTTATCGTGGGTACATAACCCAACGTCAAAGCACGTGGCGTTTAACACCGGAAAGTTACAAATGGCGCCCATGATTATAGCGCATGCGTAAAACTGCCACTTTTTTTTGAAAATAGAAAAGTGGTCACCAATTTTTTAAAAGGTATTTAAAACTTTTCTTTAAAGAAATTATGTACACTAAAAATAAAATAAAATATTCTTAATGTTAACTATTACTTATTATTAATTTTAAATCTGGACTAGCAAAAAATTACTACTGAAATAGTGCCAAACCGTTTACTAATTTTTTTAGTATAGGTAAGCCTTTTACTGATAATTACATAGACAATTATTAATCGAATTTAGGAGAACAAAATCTTTACTGAAGTGAATTAGTAAAATTTAAGCGAATTAGTCATTTTCTATTAAAAATGATTACAGAGTAAAAATACTTACTAAAGGAATTAGTAATGGAGTTGGTACTTAGTTCATAAATAAATTCTTACTCATTGAAATTTAGGGAGATAAATTGTAGTTCTTTTGAATGCAAAATAATTCGAAGATGAAATTTACAAGAATTACTGGCGAATTTAAACGAACCATGGATAAATAAAAAAAATATATAATATCAAAAATATTCCACTGATTTCAGTACAATTGGTGTGAATGTAGAAGAATAAAATTTAAGGGAATTCAGGAGAATTTGATGAAATTCATCAGAACTTCGAAGAATGTAATTGAACAAAATGTTAAAAATCAAAAAATGTTCATCGAACTGAGTAAAATGGAAGTGAACAGAGTTCAGCACGTATTCAACAGAATTTAGGAGAATTTAAAAAAAATGTAAAAAAAAAAACGAATTAAATCAAATCCGAGCGAACTTAGAAAAATGTAAGGGAGTAGAACTGAGCGAATTTATAAGAATTCAGTATAATTTAGCGACAGTAAAAACATCAAGAAAATTCCAAGGAATTGAAAATTGTTTTTAAAAATGCAGGGTAAATTCTAAGTGAATTCAAATGAGTTGTAAAAAAATCCACAATATTCCACAAGTTTCGTAAAGTTGAAGGGAATTTAGAAGAATTCAAGAAACTTTGATGAATACGATAAGAATTTGCAAGAATATAATTTAAAAAAAAAAAATTTAATGAAAAAATTTCCATCCAATTGAGTAAAATGAGAGGGAACAATTTTCAATTCTTTGGAATTTTCTTGGTGTTTTTACTGTCGCTAAATTCAGGACGAATTCAACAGAATTTAAGTGAATTAAAATTTTTTTATTAAAAACCAAAGAATTAAATAAATTTCGAGTGAATGTAGAGAAATTTAAGCGAAGTCAGAAGTATTAGATAAAATTAATAAAAATTCAAGTTGAATTAAAAAAAATCAAGTAAATTGAAAAAAAAATTCATAAATATGAAAAAATTGCATTGAATTGGTTAAATTTTGAATTAACAGATAAAAAAATACAAGGGAAGTCAAAAGAATTTTCATGAAATCCCTAGGAATGCAAGGTGAGTATAAAAGATTTCAGCGTAAATTAAAAAAACTTAAAAAGAAACATTGAATAGAGTAGAATTAAGTTAATTTAGAAGAATCCAAATTAATTAAAAAATGCAAGGCAAAAATTAAAGAAGTTCGTGAGAATTCCAAAGAATAAAAAATAATTCAGGATAAATTAATAAGAGTTCAGGGTGAATTTCCAATGAATTCAAATAAATTGAAAAAAATGTTTAAAATCCAAAATATTCCACTGATTTCAGTAAAAATGGAGTGATTTTAAAAGAATTAAAGGGAATTCAAGATAATCCGATGAAATTGATACGAAATTGAGATAAATAAAAAATAATTCAAGTGAATACAACAAAATCTTTAAAATAAAAAAAATTCCTTTGAATTCAGATAAATGAGAGTGAACAGAATTGGTGAATAAGAATATGATAAAATCCATAAGAATTCAAGGTGGATTTAAAAGTCTTCAGAGTGAATTAAAAAAATGTCAAAAAAGATCCATCAAGAATAAAATTCAGAAATACTTGAGTCATCTGTTTTAATTTAATGAAAAAAGTGCCTGAAAGGATATTTCTATTTTAAAAAGTGACTGTAGTGACTTCACCTTAAAAAAATGACTGAAAAGTGATTTGAGAAAAAAGAGTAACTAAAAATGACCTAAGTGACTATGTGGCAGCCCTATAAATATAAATAAATATAAAACAGGGAATGGGTCATCGGACTTTGAGAGAAACGAGTTCACCTAAAGGATTTAAGACTAGGCGTTCGTCGAGAGCAATGCCACTTGTGAGTGATTAACGTGATTGCTCTTATATAGTATGTACAAGTATCATCAGGTACACACGTAGTAACTTCGCGATATAGCTACATATGAATGGAGGGCATTCACTCTTCGCTTTAAGACATCACTCTTTATGCCACTAACCAACAAATCAAGAATGTCAGATTTTGCTCGACTTCTATGACCTTATTTTTTAATCATATTAAATCCCAGAAAAATTCCCTTATATAGATTTTCAACAAAGAAGACAAATTACATCGCCTTCAAGTTCACTGTGTTTGATAAGTTTGCATTTTTCATTTATCAGATTCTTAATTTGAAAATTCTATGCTTCCAAAATAAACAATTTGATATATTCAAAAAAAATAGTGAGTACAGCCCAAAAGGAACTTAAAAAAGGGGGAAATATGAAAGAGGAGAAAAATAAAAATACTAATTTTTATATGTAGAAAAAAAGGAAATATGTTTTTGTATGAAAAAAATTTATATTTTAAAATATTGTCAAATTATTTTTAAATGATTTCTGTCCATTAAAGAATTTATTTTTAAACATTGGATATACATATTTAGGTGCATGGAAATCCATTCATGGAGATATAAAAAGGGCGACCGAAAGATTAAACATTAATTTTTACATTATTTAATATAGTAATAGAACAAATTTAATTTACATTTTAGTAAGAATTTGAGCATAGAATTTTTGCGTAGTTATAATTTTTATCTTCTTTTCACGATATTTCTTGAAAGTAATAACGTTTATTAAAACAAAAAATTCTTCTTTTTATAGTTCTTTTACCGATAATCGTCTATCTCAATGCTATTCCATCACACTGAATTTTGATTTCCTCGGAATAGAATAATTTTTTTGTATCAAAAATGTCTTATTATTCTTATTTAGCTTCCCCATATCTCGGGAGCAAGTTTTTACTTGTGTGAAAAATTGAAAATTCTATTTTCAGTCGCTACAGAAAACCGATTTTCAAAACCTGTGAAATTGTAACCTCAACATTCTTAGACGATTTACTTTGATTTGGCTAACTTTTTTAAATCAAAACTTTTCAACCCTAATTCAGAAACTCAATATCTCGGGAGCAAGTTTTTATTTTTTATTCAAACTGAAGATTACATTTTTTATAACAATCCGCAGCCTGATCAAAATTTTTGTGCCCAAATCGGCAACACGTCATCTCGGAAGTGGACTTCTGTCTTATATTTGAATGGTGATTTTGATTTTACAGAATTTTTTTCCGCTCTCCTGCAAAATTCCAATTTTGTTAGTTATCTAGTTCTGTACTGCCACCCTTCAAATAATGTTAAATGATTTCTGCTCATTAAAGAATTTATTAAAAAAAAAAAAAATTTACTTTGGTTGAAAATATATTCACGGAGGTATCAACAAATTTGTTGAATAAATCATTTTTATGTTTAAAATCGGTCTCATATTCAAAAATATTTTCTCTCTTAAAAAATACCATCATCAATAACAAAATTGTGATACTTATAAGTATAATTAAATATTTCTTTTCCAGATTCATTTTTAACTTTGCAGTTGATCAACTTGGAATATTCGAATTTTTATTTTTTCAAATTTCTACATTTCAATTAAAAATTGTTCACTTTTTAATACTCCTTTTTAAAATTACTAGATATTTTTCAACTATTCCAATTTTATATTGGATAACAACTTCTGTTTCCGGTTTTCACATTTTCAACATGCTTTAAAATGTTTATTTTAGCTTTAACTTTTTTTTAAAAGTGTTTATTTTTTATTGTATTTTCAAATGTTTAAAGGTAAAAAGGGATTTTTTTTTGAGAATAGGGGCAGTAGGGGATTTAAAGAAAGGGAAACGCAGAAAAACAGGGGGAATACTGTTTCCTGAAAACCTGAAATCCCCGAAAAAGAATTTCAAAATTACCGAATCTATTACGAAAAAATTTATTTACGGGATTAGAATTGAAAATTAAACAATCAAATTCGATCAGTTTTCAAAATAAGACAATTTGAAATTGTCTCATTCATAGACTTTTTATCTAAAATTATTCAATTTTGAACGTTTTTACCATAATTATTCAACAATTATTGTAAATGGTACATTTTTCAAGAATTTATATTTTATGCCGGACAGTTTTTAATTCCTTGCCCAACTGAAAATTGTACAACTTAAAGCGCTCAATTCAATTTTGTGAATTTATAATTCAAGTGTTAAACTGATTTTATTTTTAAATTGAACAATTTTTGGAGAATTGAAATTCAAACCCAATAATTAAAAATTTTCCATTCTAACGATTACTGATTTTTCCAATTTGAACTCTTTCCATCCAGAAGTTGTTTCTTCCAATTTGAAATAAAAGATGATTTTCGTAATTTCAATTCAAAGTTATTCAATTTTAAAACGCTAGGTACTAGTTTGAAATTGTTAAATTTTCAAAATTTTAATCTGAAATTCAATTTGGATCGTTCTAAAAATAATAATAATTCAAGTATTGAAACGCATTAATTTCTAATTCCACAACTTTGAACGATTTACATTTAAAACCAAACAATTTTGTATGTTTCAATCTAAAATTATTTTAAACACTTTCAATTTAAGTTCCTTTGATTTAAACGTTTTAAATGTAATAAAATCATTAAATATTGAACACTTTAAACTGAAAATTGCGGAGTCATTGAGGCTTTCAATAAAAATAAATTTATACAATCTCGAAGGGATCAATTTCAAAATCTAAAAAAGGAAAACCCTACTAAGGAAAACATTGAAAATTCATTTTTTGAATGCTGAGAGTTTCAAAGATAACATTGTTTACCTATTACGGGTTTCAATCTTTACACACGGAGAAAAATGGATATTGAGAAGTAGATATTAAAAACTTCGATATTTAACCATAATATATACATATTACGGCATAATATCTAATATCTTCTATTCAATATACAAGATATTAAAGGGTAATATCTGTTTATATTGGAAGTATAAAATGTGTGATATTAACAGTTAATATCTAAGATATTAAAAAATTGAAATTTTATCGGAGCAATGTCGTTGACGTGTGGCGTGGCCACAAAAGATTTTAACCCCGCTTTGTCTGTATCTTGAGCATTCGTCGT
>CAKNWW010053816.1:0-11441 GCA_932074435.1 Andricus kollari
TCTATACCTTTTCATGGTAGTTTGTCTTTTGAAGTTAAAAGAATTTTGAGTGAATTCAACATTAAAACAACATTTAGGATTGATTCTAAACGAGATAAGTTCATAAAACTAAGTAAAGATTCTCTTAACATTTTTCAGCTAGTAATGTAGTATATCAAATTGTTTGTTTAAATTGTGATAAATGCTAAGTAAGCGAGACTAGTAGATTACTTTCCACTAGAACTAAAGAATATCACGATAATTTTAGACACAATCCTAAGAATCATAAAGTTATTGCAAAACATCAGGTTCAAACTGGTCATCAATTTGACTGGGAACATGTATTGGTTTTACACCATGAACCGAATGAGTTTAAAAGACTTGTAGCGGAAATGTTTTTTATTAAGAATGAGGGTGATAATTGTTTAAATGTAGTAACTGATCTAAATAATTTTAGTTCATTATACAACGTAATACTAGATTCTCTAATTTAAGATCCAATGTTTTTTCCTTAAGCATATTCTTATCATAATTTCATTATTATTGTATAATTTTTGTAAGTAACATTTAAGGAACCCGATATATTTGACATACTACGCTACTGTACTTATGTTTCTATTACCTCATGCTCTTGCCTTCCTTCACTTAATGTTAACCCTTACAATGGAGCGGAACGTTTGTTCTGTCTTCCTTTTTAAATTTGAAAAAAAGTAATTTTTTGAAGAATTTTTAATATGTCCGTGTTACTGGACATTATTACTGTTTATTATATCAACAATTAAAATATCAAACTACAGGTAAATAATAACAATTTTTTTTTCATTTTCTCAATCTCAATTATTTTCTTCACAGAACACTTGTAGATGGAATACAAGAGCATGAAAAAACATTTTGTATTGACTTCGACATTATGGTTTTTTCCCAATATTCTCTAAGGACTTATAATTGACGTGGATCTCTGTTACTGATGAGGAGAGCATTTGTCTCTCGAAACGTTGGATTATTAAAGGATCTTCTTAACATCAATAAGGTCTTCTTTTTTATTTGGTCTGAAGTATGTCAATTTTGTACCTTTTACGTTATTTTTAGATTAAAATTGTTGTAAACAAAAAAGCTTTAAGATTGTATATACGAGATTGTTTATTTGTTTAATAATTTATTTAAAAATGATACAAATTAACTAGATTGAATGTTCTACACAAAAAAAACTTTAAGATCATTGAAGATTGTTCATTAGTTTATAAATGTAATAACAAGTCATAAAATCTATCCAGATTAAAAATCCCAAACTTGAAGTAAAAGAAAAATGTAACATATAAGAGAAACCTCACATAGTTATTGATGTTAAATTGTTTTATGTTTTGAAAAATTTACTCTTGAAAAATCTTTATGAAGAATTCAATTTTTTTAGTCGATGTTCCTAAGTTATTTATAAAATTTCATTTACGTTTCATATTATATTTTAAGAAATAATTCTTTATTGAATATTATCGAGTACAATGATATTGCGTTCCTGGTATTAATTAAAATGATTGTACTCCAATAAAAATCTTCAGATTTTTACTCTTAGATTGAGTAAACTTCAAGAATTGTATCTTTTATTTAATGTATCTATGTACTTTGTTTATTTGTATTTTCAAAGAAAATTCTTTGATTTTGTACACAAAAAGTCGTTAATAATAAAATTTTTCACAAAGAATCACTGTATACAATGTTTAATTTGAATATAGTATTTGTAATAAAATTATTTTGTTGTATTCAGAAGATGTAATTGTTTATCGTAAACATTTAAAAATATAATTTGAAATAAAACCATAATTATTTATAAAGACATGTATGCCAGTACCCAGATAACAAAATGCCTGCACAGTGCGAGTATTTTAGGTCACACGTGTGCGGATAAGGCTGTATTACGTGAGTTCATATCACCACGTAGATGTGTCTTCCATGTGATCGCATAAGTCTCGCACGGCGTGCGAGTCACACGTGTGCGGGTAAAATGCGAGCACGTAGTGCGAGTAAAATGATTTTTACATTACGAAAAATACCATTTGAACTTGGCACTGAATCATGAATAATAACAATATGATTGTTTGAGCCAAATTCAAATAGCCTTTAGAGAGTTTTCAATCTCATGTCCTAGTGTGAACAATAGAATTAAGGTTATATTATTTGTTTGTTGACTTACAACAGAAATACAACAAACAGGGAGTGGAATAATATCACTGGAATTTCTCCCATCAATTTAGTTTTTGAAATTCTCCAGAAATATCCGTCGGGATCGCGTACTGAGAAAACTAATATAGTAGCCTCAGCACAAATAAAAAGCAAGAAACCGCGACGTTGCCCGCCATCAGTAAAGTGCCAGGTTGATGAGGGATTGAGGGGCTCGGTCCGTTGACCGCCCGCTGGTACTGAGGATAAAGCAACATGGCGTCGGTGACTGGAGGAAAAAAAACCTATTTAATAAAATAATAAAATCCATAATTTTTTGTCATTGTGACTTTAATATTTTATTAAATAGACATTAAAAAATAAAAACTAATTTCCAAAATAGTTTTTCACATTGTATATGTTAACGAAAAATTATTTCTTGCCCGACCCCCCTTGAAAACGCGCCATTGCATGCACGTGAAGCAGGCGTAATGTGGCCGCTTCCAGCCCAGTGATGTACGCACATGCGCACTGCGCTACCGGGCCAACATGAAACTTTATGCCCGCTACATAAAACTTTGCGCCCGCTACACATACACTGCACCCCGCAAGTGAGAATATGGAGGAATTGATCTTTATTAATTAGAAACAATTGTATTGCTAGACCCGACAGTCTCCCTTGTGCAAAGTACGCTATTTCTTCCTTTCACCTATAATCTAAAATCGTCAAGTACACCAAACATCCTCTATCTTCTGTTAATGCTTGTTTTCAGGGGGGGGGGGGGCAAAAAGTATGGTGTGTATCAAGGGCGTAAAGCTATACAAATATTTTTAATTTGTTTATTCATACTCTTAAATTACTAATAAAAATTTCCGCACATGTGTCGAGAAAGCAGCATTTGTGCACGCAGAACTTAAGACTCACCGCGTGTCAGTACATTGCTATGCACGATTGTTATCATTCACCATTCTCATCACAAATTGCGAGGCATATGCCTCGCACGTACGTGCGCCTCACAACATGCGACGCATGTGCCTCGCACCCTGCACGCACCGCGTGCCTAGCACGCCGTGCGAGTAACGTACCCCGCACGTTTGCTATCTATGTATTATTAGAAACCATTGAGCGTTTTTCCTATAATTATGATAGTATTATTTTCTAATTATTACATATATATTTAAAAGTTCCTAAAATCCATTTTCCACAATGGCATAACGTATAGGTTATGCTGGAAATTTTATGTAGACAAATTTGACATAAGACAGAAAACTGTAATCAGTAATATAATTAATTAATATGTCTATCAATGAACAACTTCGAAACAATATCCATACTTTTTTATTAATTTATTCCCAAAAATATTACAAAAATGACACACAGCACAGACTGCAGAACAGAAAACTACACTTTTTTTCATTTCTACAACCGAGGAGAGATTTATTTTGAATTATTTCTTTAAATCATGCTATAAATATTATTACTTTCAAAACTTGTTCATTTATTTTTAGTTCCTGATTTTATTTACGAATACAAAATTTCATTTCTTCCTCCTGAAAACTTAGCTAAATGACTTTAGACTAGTTCTTATCCGTAGCTGAACGATAGACTAGTGCTTATTTGTAATGGGATGATATTCGCTTTCTTAACTGTAGCGGAACAATAGCCTAATATTCGTAGAGCGCATCGAAATGTATTTTTATTGTCTTGTTTTTATAACTTAAAAAAGTTCGCATCCTATAAAAAACAATTTTGTTAATTACAATTTTATTGCACCCTGTGTTGTTTTTCCAATAATTTAATTTTTTTATTTTCACGTTGATTTTTACGAATAAAACAAAAACTACGCATCCTGTGGACAAGTAATTAATAAACAATTTTTAGATCTTTTTTGGGTGCGCTATTTTTTTCTATTCATCTTTTTTCGTAGTTTGTGTCGTTTTGTCAAAAAAAAATTTTTTTTTAATGTTGTTTTTATGAATAAAACCAATACTACGCGTCCTATCAAAAAGTGATTGATAAGTAATTTGTGGATCTTTTTTGGTTGCATAATTTTTGTATCCTTATATTTTTTTGTATCTTCCATTGGTTTGACCAAAAAATGAAATTTTTTATTTTTCATTATTTTTTGTGCGATCAAAATTTTAATTAAAATTTGTTCAAGAAAATTTGAAATGTTGTTATGATAATCTTGTAGGGCTTTCAAAAATCAACGTTTTCCTTCTCTTGACTTTTTTTATATCGTGCGTTGTTCGGCTTAAAATTTGCTTTTCCTTTGATTTTTTGAATTTTGAAATTGCTATAATTCGGATGACTTTTTTTTTCGAAAAAAGTCGTAGAGATAAATTGTTGGAATTTTCGAGTACTATGAATAATCGCACATAGAATTTTTAAATATTGAAAAAATGTTCTCAAAAATGTTCAAACTGTTCGAAGACTATGTGAGAGAAAAGGGTTTAACAGTGAATCTGAACAAAACTAAGATGATGTATTTTAGAAATAAAAAAGGTAGAGTAGAGTACGAATGGAAGATAAATAAAGTAGTGGTGGAGTTGGTGGAAGAGTTTTGCTATCTAGTATTTTGGTTCGAAACGAGAGGGGGAAGCGAACTTCAGGTGAGAAAGAGATTAGAATGCGCAAGCAAAGTAATGGGACAAGTATGGGGTGTAGGAAAAAGAAGGTTCAAGGACGACTGGAGGATGAGAGTGTGGATGTTTGATCTGTTAGTATGGTCAGTGTTAAGCTATGGAGTGGAAATTTGGGGATGGAAAGAACATAAGAGAGTGGAAAGTATGCATGAGAGATTTTTGAGATGGGTTATGGGAGTGAGTTGGAGCTGCCCAGGTTATATGCTAAGGGAAAAAATAGGACGAGAGAAAATGGTGGTCAGGCAAGTGAGAAGAGCATGGAACTTAGAAGAGAAACTAAGAAGGGGAGAGGGAAGAAAAATTGCACAAGCGTGTGCTCGGGAGGTTGTGGACAAAGAGAGGAGGGGTAACGTGGGGCGTGCGAAATGGGAAAATGAGAGATATGAAATGAGTTTTAAATGTGGTATGCAAGGGAGGGTTAGAGAGTGGGAGGAAATAGAGGAAAATATGAAGACAAGGCTAGGGGAGGAAAGATGGGGAAAAATATCAGATTCGAGGTACAACAGCTGGTATAGAATGGCTAAGAGTCAGGGGGAACCAGAGTACCTCAAAAAGATTAAAAAGGAGAGAAAATGGAATAGAGTGGTGAGATTCAGAATGGGAGAGGGTGTATGAGCATGTAGGTATTGGATGAATGAAGAAGAGAATCTGTGTAGAGTACGTATGTATGAGCAGGAGACATGGTTGCATGCGTTGGAGAGGTGTACAGGTGACGAAGGAGGAGGGGAGAGTATAGAAGAGAGAATTAAATGGATTTTGAATGAAAATGGTCAGGGGGAGGAATGGATGAAAAGGCTGGAAGATCGGAGAGAGAAAGCTGGTTGCACAGGGTAGAAAAGAAAGCCAAAAATTGACTTCTAAAGAAGGAGAATTATGAAGTAGTGTTGCGTAATAGAGTCCACTTTTGAGATGGTTTATAATGGTAAGAGGAAATGGAAGCCCAGGGCAAAGTCGCAAGCGTTAGAAACAAGAATAATGGTTAAAGACGATATGTAGCAACTAGTTAGTAAGGTAGTATAAGGCTTGTTTGTAAGAATATATGTAATTGTTATGTAAAGACTCTCAAACCCGTAAAAGGGAGAGAGTATAAACTTTCAAAAATCAACGTTTTCCTTCTCTTGAATTTTTTTATATCGTGCGTTGTTCGGCTTAAAATTTGCTTTTCCTTTGATTTTTTGAATTTTGAAATTGCTATAATTCGGATGATTTTCTTTTTATCGAAAAAAGTCGTAGAGCTAAATTGTTGGAATTTTCGAGTACTATGAATAATCGCACATAAAATTTTTAAATATTGAAAAAATTGTCTCAAAAATGTTCAAAATGCTCTAACTGTTTTAATTTTTATTCAAGATAGCTGGCTAAAGAAGTTGACTTTCAGTTTCTGACAGTAAAAGATTGTACTAAGGGCGAATCTAATAGTTTAATTTTTTCAAAAGTATCCTGCTCTCAGCCAGACATACATACATGCATATATATATATATATATATATATACATACATACATACATACAGACAGCAGACACATTCGTAAAAATCTGTTTTTCGGGTTCAGAGGGTCTCAAAACGTAAAAAATTTGACAAAAACTGGGGGGTCAAATTTTACACAAATATAATACCTTCTTTGATGAGAATGCAAAAATTATTTTGTAATTAGCGATTGTTCCATATATTAAACTAATTGAAACTTCAAACATTTTGAAATGAATTACATGTGTCTGGAATCGCATTCGGGTGAAATATTGTTTACAGGCACCATAAAACCACACCTGGTTTTCTAAAAACTACTTTCTGACTAGCTATATATAGAGATATCAAAAAGATGACTGAACCTGAGATTCTTTAGAAATTTTGTAGAAATTTTGTACCAGTAGGGTGTTTGCATGTTTGCACAGAGAGCTTGTATATTGTCATTTAATGTACACGCTGCATCTCTGGTAGAAGGTACTCCTTTCGGAGTAAGCTTGCCCACAATCGTACGGTTACACTGATTCAGCGTGAATATTGCATGCGTGAAATCGGGGGCCGAATTGCTTCTAAGCAACTGTTTTTCTTTACATTTACTTGTGATATTATATTGTTTACAGTTTTATTTTACTTCAGATCTGCAGTTTATTATATTATCTACCCCCAACCACCTCCACCCACCCAACCTTTTGGGAATTCACTTACTCCCCAGCTGAAAATTCCTGTACAGGAACCTCTACAGGAACCTCTACAGGAACCTGGGCAGGAACCTGACAGGTTCCTTTGGAGGTTACTGCACAGGTTCCGGTACAGGAACGTACGCAGGTTCCTGGTACACCGTTTCCTGCCGCGGCTCCGGCGAGGGAACCTCCAAAGGAAGCTGGGTATTCAAATACCTGTACAGATTCCTGCATTATCGTGGATGTTGCTGCAAAAAATACCCTACGGAGGATCCTGTACAGGTTCCTGTGCAAGTGGGACACATTTGCAAAAAGTATCTATGATGGATCCTGTACAGGTTCCTGAGCAGGTGGGGCAACGAAAAATATCCCTGTCACACACATACACAAACACACATGATGAAACTTAGAATTACAAAAAAAAAAGCAGGGAAAAAGGTGTATTCGCGACGGTTGTATTTATAGTTCTCAGACATTTTGGAACACATGAAATATATTTTTAAACGTATTTAAAATTTTTTTTAAATATTTATACTCTCGACATAGTATGGCGCCGATCGCGGAGCGAGCCGTTAGACAGTACTGGGCGAATGACCGATTATCTGTACTGGTCACCAGTACTGGGCCAGTACCACGCCGGTTGTGAACTCCGGCGGAGTGTGAAAATTTCCACACGTAGTAAAAGTAACACTGGGCCCAGGGATGTGCCTTTTCTGGGGCAGAATCCGGCTTTGCCTATTGAAACATGTTTAGCCAGAGTAAAGACGAAGTTGGAAACGGCAGTGCGCCGAGTCCGGGTCAAACTCTGGCTCTTCCTCTTAAAACATGGTCTGCCGTTGTAAAAGTAACACTTGGTCCAGCAATGTGACATCACTGGGCCAGGCTCCGGCTTTTTCTCTAAAAACATGTTTTGCCAAAGTAAAGCCGAAGTTTGGAACAACAGTGCGCCGAGTATGCGTCGAACTCTGGCTTTTCCTCTTAAAACCTGGCCTGTCGTACTAAAAGTCACACTGGGCCCAGTAATGCGCCTTTGCTGGGCCAGACTCCGGCTTTTCCTATTAAAACATGTTTTGCCAGAGTAAAGACGAAGTTGGGAACAGCAGTGCGCCGAGTCCGGGCCAAACTCTGGCTCTTCCTCTTAAAACATGGTTTGCCATTGTAAAAGTAACACTTGGTCCAGTAATATGCCATCACTGGGACAAGCATCGGCGGTAGATCGACAAATTTGAATAGCCTATATAGGCAGCCAGTACGGGCACAACACTGGGCCGATTAAAATCCCAATATTGGCCCAATAACATTAGCCGATCTTTGGCTGCCGAAATTGGACCAAGCCTGGGCCGTGTGTTCAATTTCGGCAAATCGCACTTGGGTTGTCCTTATGACAAATTTTCCTCTGTAAATATATATATTAGGGTGGTTCACTAAAAACTTGTTCTTATTTTTCGGCGGCCGTATCACGACAGTTTGTTTCTCTGGGACAGATAATACATTCCTAATTTTTTCAGGTTTTTAAAAAAACTTTAGAGGTTGCGAGCATCAAATGTACGTAAAAATGGAGATTTTCGCAGTTTTCGATTTTTTTTTAAATATAAATATTTGTTTAAGATAAATATCTTATAAATAAAAATTATAGCTAATAGAATGGACAAAACTTTCACTTTGTGTCCGATTAAAAAAAATTACTTGACGCCGGCAAAGGGCATAAAAAGTACGATTTCTTAGAAAGAGATAAATGTAAGGGCATAATTGTACCCTTAAACATTTTTTGTAAGGATTGCAAAAATTCTGAGATCTTAACCACACAATAGGGGAAAAGATATAATAGATATGAGACGCCAAATTAAAAACCGGGGCACAACAAAAAAAAAAATTAGAAAATATTATTTAACAAGGCTTTAATGGGGTTTTCATCAATGAAATTTTATAAAATAGTAAAATATGTCAATAGGAGGAAGAGATAATAACGAATTACTCATTTTAGATGACATCATATTTTCAATATATTCTTATATTCACAACAAATACACAGTACATCATTTATCTATATATTTTTATATTCGCAACAGACATACAGATGAACTGTGCAATGTTGGTCTCTCCTGGCTTAAACGAAGCATGCACTTGTCAAATGTGTTATTTATGCTGTCAGAGTGAAAGTCATTTATTGATCTTACAATTTCCAATATTATATAATACAGTCTACCATAATGAAAGAACTTGACGTAAAGTGATTTACGCATTTGTGATGTTGTGAAGCACAAATGCATGAGCGATTCTTTTTCATTGTATAAGAAAATAAAACATTTATTCTTACAAAAAAATGTTTACATTGTTCAACTATATATTTTTTGCGAATATAAAAAAATATAGATAAATGATGTACTGTGTATTTGTTGTGAATATAAGAATATATTGAAAATATGATTTCCTATAAAATGAGTAATCTGTTATTCTCTCTTCCTCGTATTGATGTATTTTACTATTTTATAAAATTTCATTGATGAGAACCCCATTAAAAACCTTGTTAAAAAATTCTTTTTAATTTTTTTTTTATTTTTCTAGTGCCCCGGTTCTTAATTTGCATCTCATATCTATTATATGTATTTTCCCTATTGTTTGGGAAAGATCTCAGAATTTAGGAAATCATTTTTAAAAATGTTTAGGTGTACAATTATGCCCTTATATTAATCTCTTTCTAAAAATCGTGCTTTTTATGCCATTTATCGGCGCCAAGTAATTTTCTTTTCAATCGGACACAAAGTGCAAGTTTTATCCTTTCTTTTAGCTATAATTTTTATTCATCAGATATTTCTCTAAAACAATTATGTATATTTAAAAAAAAATTGAGAACTACGAAAATCTCAATTTTTACGTAAATTTGATGCTCGCAACCTCTAAATTTTTTTTTTTAATCTGAAAAAATTAGGAGTGTATTATCTCACCCAGAGAATCAAACTGTCGCGATACGGGCGCCGAAAAATAAAAACAAGTTTTTTGTGAACCACCCTAATATATATAATTCAAAAATAAGGTTTAACAACCACCGCAGGGTCTCACTGGGAGCAACTGCCATCTGCAAAACTGACACCCGCTCCCAGTAGGACCAGGGTAAATCACATTCATGGCCACGTCTCAAAACCGTGAGATGGCTAGTCAGAGGACACGATGAAATCAAAACGACAGGCCGGCGAAACCCTCGTGTGTTTTGAGGACACGAAGCGACCCAAGGATGACAGCTTTCTGCATCCATTTCGCAAGTGCCTTGGCATATTTTTGGCACGCGGGTATGGCTTTAAGGTTACAAATCAGTGATAGTTTCGCAGCTCCGAGAGCACCTATCACAAGGACAATTACTTGTACCGAATATTTTGGGTACAGTCTTCACAGCTCCCTTTTAAGGTCTTGATACCTCTCCTTCTTTTCTTCCTCCTTGTCAGTGATGCTGTATTCTGACGGGGCCGAGAATTCGATCACGAATATAGTTCGTTTCTCGAAATCTTGGAGAACAATGTCAGGCCTCGAGTGTGCAACGGAGACTGCTGTCCGAAAATCGTAGTTCCAGAAAATTTGGCACTTCTCGTTTTGGACAATTGACTCTATCTCCATTGGAGCGTTCGGCAGGGCAGGGTCGCGGCCAACACCGTAAGAACGACATAGATGGTAATAAAGGACTCTTAGGGCCGCATTATGTCTGTAGATGTACGTTGTTCCTGCGTGGGTGGGACAGACTGATAGCATGTGTTCCAGGTACTCAGCGTGTGCATGACACGCTCTGCACCTATCGCTCGAAACTTCTTGACATAAAATGCGGTCACGGTATGCTAAGGTGGAAATGACACCGTCCTGGCATGCGAAAATAAAACCTTCTGTACCTGAATTAAGCCCTGATGATCTGAGGAAAGCAAAAGTTTGCTCCTTCGACAAGGACTGTTTTTCTACATTTCTGTGAAAATTTCCGTGCATTTTCTTGTCGAGCAGCTCTTGATGGAATTTTTGAACTTCTGCTTTCTTCACTTCGGCTTTCAGAAGTGAAGCATCTAGATGGAGTAATGCACTTTCCTCACTTCTGATGTTAAAATGCAGGCCAAGGGTCTCGGCCGCTTGCACCGCGGCTTTCTAAAGGAACGCTTCTGCGCCAATCATCTCGTGGTTCCTGACCATTTTTAGGACAGGATCTCTGCCATTGGCTACGATATAAGCTGTACTTAGAACAATTCGGTTATGAAGACACTGGAGATTCAAAAGACCGCGTCCGCCTTGACGGCGTGAACTGTATAATCGCGGAACTGACGAATTGATATGCAAGCTTTTATGCATATGCATAATCTTACGTGTGTTTCCATCTAAATTATTTTCAGCACCCCGAACTCTAGGATTATGGGCATTTTTCGCCGACCCATTGTCGGGTGCTCTGCGCGTTCGATCGTTTTGAACCGCATTTACAACTTTTTGGTGTTTTGGCGGTGTCATTGTTGTTCCCACGAGCAGCTAGGGAAAAGGTTACGTCCATCCTTG
>CAKNWW010053852.1:0-13429 GCA_932074435.1 Andricus kollari
AATTCAGAACAGTTCAAATAATTAAGAAAATTTCAAAAAAAATTCAGGTAATTAAAAAAAGACAATACAAAAGAATTCATAGAATTTTGAATATTTCAGAGAATTGAAAAGGATTCAAACATTTCAATATTTATAAAAGAATTCAGAATAATTCAAGAGAGTTCAAAGAATACAAAATACTTGGAGAAAGTTAGAACAATTATTCATGGTGTATGGTTAAGATTTCAAGAAAATTAAAAAGAAAATTTAATTCTGAGGAATTTGATTGAATTCTACAGGATTATAAATATTTAAAGAAAGTTAAAATAATTCAACGTGTATTCTAATGATTTCAAGATAAGTGAAAAACATTTAAAAAATTATGTGACACCGTGAATTCAACAAATTCAAAACAGTTTAGAGAGTTCGGAAAATTTTAAAACAATTCAGATGAATTCACAAACTTCAAAAGAATCCACAGAATTAAAAAAAAAGAGCATTCCAAAGAATTTAGAGAATACAAAAGAATTCAAAAGGTTTAGGAGAATTTAAAAGAATTCAAACAATTCAGAAGAATTCAGAGAATTCGGAAGAATTCAGAGAAGTCGGAAGAATTCAGAGAATAGCGGGAGAATTCAGAGGAATTCACAGAATGCAAAAGAATACACAAACTTCAAAAACATTCATAGAATTAAAAAAAAATTATAGAACTTCAAATTAATTTAGAGAATACAAAAGAATTCATGAAATTCAAAAGATTTCAGAGAATTTGACATTCAGAGAATACAAAAGTCTTGGAGAAATTCAAAATAATTTAAGGTGTACTGTAAAGGTTTCAAGATGATTGCAAAGAGTTCAATCTGTCAAAGCCGGCAGTATATCGGGTACCAATCTTTTACCAATGTACAAGTGTTGCAAATTAGCGCCTGTGAAATCGGTTGTGTGCATTAATTGTGGTGCTACGTATCATAGAAGCTGTGCCACCCGTGTAGAAACTCCGGTGTGCCTTAATGGAGGTAGGTGTAAGTGCTGTGAAGCTCCTAATACCTCATTTTCAACGCCTGAGTCTACGAAAGATGAATCTGAAGTATCTTATTTGTGTGAACTTTTAAAAAGACAAGAGGTTATCATTAATGGTAAAGATGATACGATTGATTTACTGAAAAAGGAATTAAAAATTATGAAGATGAAAGCCGCCGAGTTTGAGGAAAACAGGAAGCAAGATGACGGGACTCGGCCGAGGCCTGTTGCTTCATATCGAGATGCAGCCCTTGTCATAAAGCCTAAGAACGAGACACAAACATGTCAGGAAACGAAGAAAGCCGTCAAAATAAAGTCAGTCCTAGTGAACTTTCGGCTCGTGTCACATCAGTAAGAAGCATCTCAGGTGGGGGTGTCGTAATCAGCTGTTCGGACTTTAACCAAATTTCTGATGGTCCGGAATTGAAGATGAAAGTTCTCTTCAAAAAAGTTAACAGAAATAATAAGAATTTGTATACAGTAATTCTCGAAGTTGACCCAACCACTCACAACACACTGGTAGAAAAACGAAGAATTTATGTAGGGTGGGGGAGTTGCACGGTACTTGATAATGTGAGCGTTTTGAGATGCATGAAATGCCTCAGATTTGGCCGACTAAACACTGTCACAGCACTTTACACACTTGTCCACAATGTAGCGGTTCTCATCCAGAAGCTGAATGTAGGTCTTCTATAAGAAAATGTACGAACTGCTTCTATGCGGTCACAATTCTGAAGATCCCTGGCATAAAATTCGACCACACAGTATTTAGCAAAGACTGTTTATCCTACAAGAAAGCTCTGTCGAGAGCGGCCAGTACAGTACACTATGCTCGCGAATAGTAATTGGATCTATCAAGACGTTCTTCCGGCAGCTTACTTGAGAAACTCGATTTGAATGCTACCACCAGCCGACAACAAGAGAGACGGCCTGCACCAATTAAACAATGTGACTTATCATGTAACCTTGATATTTATTACCAAAATGTTCGTGGCCTGCGAACCAAACTTTTGAACCTACAGCATGCTATTGCTCTCTCGGAATTAACATACGACGTTATCATTTTGACAGAAACGTGGCTCAATTCAAATCACTTCAACGCTGAGTTGGGTATGAATAACTACACTATCTACAGAAGGGATAGGGATAACCTTTCGAGTAACTTTGAACGAGGTGGGGGAGTACTACTTGCGGTACACTCGAAATTTCGTAGCTTCGAATATCGAACACCAATTACTTCTGTCGAGCAGATTTTTGTAACAATCTTGAATGGAAATGAGCGCATTTTGTTAGGAACTGCTGACATTCCGCCACTATCACGTCTAGAGGTTTATTTAAATCACTGCACCGCTATAGAATCTGCTCTTGAGTCTACTAAACCTACGGCTACAATCATCGTTGGCGACTATAACATCTCTTATATTCGCTGGACCAATGACGATCGAGGATTACGTATCCTCTCTAGAAACGGGGCCTTGCCTTCTGCAAGATAGAGCGCAAATGCGCTTTTTGACACGTGCGGTTTTTATAACCTTTTCCAAAAAAGTCAAGTGCAGAATACTTCAGGTAAGATTCTCGATCTGGTTTTTGCTTCCTTTTATGCAACTACTGTGGGTCGATCTTCCGATCCTCTCTTGCCCAGAGATATATACCACCCTCCACTAGATATTGTTCTCCCAAAGCAAATAATAGCATCAAGCTGTGATACATAGTTTTATCTAGATTTCAAAAATGCGAATCACGCATCAATAACTTCCCTTTTGGGGACAGTAGATTGGGATGCATTGTTTACTCAATTACCTATAGAGGATTGTGTCACTTATTTTTACGCGGTGTTGTATGACTTAATTGAATTATAAGTACCATGGCGAAAAACTCGGAGCGATAAATATCCTGTATATTTTTCTCGAGATTTAGTTAATATGCTTGCCCAAAAGAGAGCGGCTCATTATCGATTTCAAACTTCAGGGAATCAGACAGACCGCGAAGTTTTCTCTAACTTAAAGGCTAGGTGCAAACTTTTTCGTGAGAATTTCCGTAATGGTCATATTAATAATGTAGAGTATAGTATTTCTGGAAACCCGAAATACTTTTGGAAACATGTCAATAGTAATAGATCTTGCAGCGACATGCCTAACGTGATGCATTTGGATGACAAGCAAGTCAGAACTGATCAGCAAAATCGCCAATTTATTTGCAGATCACTTTGCTTCTGTCTATGAAACGAATACTTTACCTGATTACTTCAGCGTTTTTTTTTTTTTTTTTTTTTTTTTTAATGTTGAAAGAGCCTTGTCCGAAGTTTTTGAGAGAGTCAGTGCAATAAACTATAACAAAGGTCCTGGTCCAGATGGCATCCCTCCTCTATTCTATAAAAACTGCTGCTGCGCAGTCTCTAGGCCAATTTGGTATCTTTTTACTAAATCTTTATCTACCGGTTTCTATCCTTCTCAATGGAAATATAGTTACATTGTTCCAATCTACAAAGCAAATGATAAATCGGAAAAATTTTAATGCCGAGGAGCAGCATGGGTTTATTTATGGTAGGTCATCTTGCAGTAACCTTTCTTTATACACCCAGTTTCTTGCGGAGGCGCTTGATGGTAATAAGCAAGTTGACGTAATTTACACTGATTGTTCTCGTGCTTTCGACAAGGTTAATCACACGAGGTTGATTCAGAAACTGGAGGTACTTGGAATTCATGGTAATTTACTAAAATGGTTTAATAGTTATCTGAGCGATTGGCGGCTTGCTGTGAAGTTCAATGGTGTGTACTCCCGCGAATTTACTGCAACGTCTGGCGTACCTCAAGGATCACACATGGGCCCGCTGTTATTTAATATTTATGTTAATGACATTACACAAATATTTATCATTGTTATGGCCTTACTTTATGCTGATGATTTAAAAAAGTACACCATCATTACATCCCTTGAGGACGCTGTTGCAGTTCAAAAAGATATTACCGCCTTGCATATGTGGTGCCTGGAAAACGGGATCTGTCCTCGAAATTGTTCATGTAATGCGCGACCTTGGAATTTTTGTAGATGATAAACTTTCTTTCCTCCAGCATATTGATTATTGTACCGCTAGAGGTCTAAAGATGTTGGGATTTATCAAACGTCACTCTGTTGAATTTAAACAACCATACACACTACGCTTATTATATATCACGTTAGTTAGACCCATTCCACTGTACTGCTCACAAGTTTGGTCTCCAAATTACGCCTCGCATATTAAAAAACTAGAAAGAGTTCAACATAGGTTTCTCTCATGGGCGGCAATTAAGTTAGGTCTTCCCAGTAAAAATAAACTAATTGGGGCGAATTTCAGCGAATAAACATTCTTGAATTCGCCCGAATTCCGCTTTCCGATTCGTTTAAACGAATTGAGCTACCGCGAATTAAATTCGCATCAATTCGTTTTAATTCGTTGTCAAGGTCATTTCGAAAAAAATTGGTAAAAATTGCATGCCCTGAAACTCGAACTAGCGATCCCAAGTGTATGAGTCCAGAGGGCGACCACTGAGCTACGGCACTCATTGATATTTATTTACAACGGATCCAATTGGATAGGTCAGCCTTTAACACTAGAAGTACCGGGCGGGGTCAATTGACCCCTTTCGATTTTTGAAGTGGTAAATCTCCGCAGCGGTTGCTCGCAGCTGGATGGCATTATGTGACTTTTAATTATTTATAAATACGAGTATTTGACGATTTTTTCGGAAATATTGGATGCGCACTTGAAAAAAAAAATTGACTTTTTATAGTCGATTACCGGCAGGGGTCAATTGACCCCTATAGCGTTTTGGCTGGTATTTGATTACTTTTTTCCACTTCTGCGCAGCAGGTCTGATTTATATCGCTTCTATAACGCGCGTGTGATATTTCTAATCCTCAAAAATATTACTGCTGTTCTATTTAACAGGAAATAGATGATATATTGCCTGCTGGAGTTTGCATTTATGGTCGGTTTTTCTTCTACTCTGCTTCAAAACATTTTCGGACTATCAGTTCTATACTACCGGTGTAGAACGTTCTACGTACATAGTAAAGCGCTAGGAATAACCACATTTCGACTGTCCCGAAGAATAAGTTACTAACCAATTTTTCCGAAAACAGATCGAATCAACTGTATTATGCTTCGCTAGCGTGACGTATCTCCATTTAAAAATACATAGAGATACGACACTCTAGCGAAGTAAAATATAGTTGATACACTCTGTATACGAAAAAGTTTGTTGGTGACTTATTTTTCGGGAGAGTCGATTTGCAGTAAGTTGAAATTTACGGCGTATACTCGGTAGTATACATATAGCATACTTCTATCATTAACTTTTGACGGTAGAAACTGATTAAAATCTTTATTTGATACCCAACGCAGGTAGGGGTCAATTGACCCCTCGTGGTAACCAAAGGTGACAGAAAATCCCGGTACTTCTAGTGTTAACTGTATTCGCGCTGACGAATTCAGGCGAATCGGAGCTTGACCCTAAATCTCGCGAATTAAAATGAATTGGCTGACACTAAATTAATTCGTGCTGACACATTCAAATGAATTAGGTCACCTAAAAATTGTTCGCCGGATTTGGACGAATAGCAGATTTGAAGATTAAATTCCTTATTTCCGAATTTACAAGAATTCACGGCCAACCAACGGCCATACTACGCTGGAAGCACCAGTTCCCGTTAGATCACTGAAGTTAAGCAGTGTTGGGCGCGGTTAGTACTTGGATGGGTGACCGTCTGATACTACTGCGTTGCTGTTGGCGGTCGTGGGTGTGGTGAGCCCACACTTGTAGTTATTTACTACAAGAAACTATCCACCTAAAAAACACTACCCGAATCGGGTAGTGTCGAGCTTACCCCTAGAGGCTCGCCGAAAGGGAAATAGCTTAATGATATACACGACTTGCTCGGATTCGAGATTTTCGCAACTGAGAGACGAGATTCTCAGAAACTATCTTTTCCTCATGAAGGAATAGTAAAGATTAGTATGCCCGTAAAAAAGAAGTGGTCTTGAAATCCTCCAAAAATTAGGAGAGAGAACGACAATAGTGTAGTCACACGCGCAGCCATGAAATACTGAAATCACGCCTGCGCGCCATATCACTGAATGTTTTAAAAATGTTTTTTAATTATCTTGAAATCATTAGAATACACCTTGAGTTAGTTTGATCTCCTTCTTTTGAATATTTTTAATTCACTTGAAATCTTTAGAATACACGTTGAATTACTTTAACTTTCTTCGAATATTTTGAATCCTGAAGAATTCTGCAGAATTCAAAACACTTGAAGGAATTCAAAATAATTCAATGCGTATTCTAAAGATATCGAAAGAATTCAGAAAACTCAAAAAGAATTCAGAAGACTATCTGAATACAAAATAATTCAGAGGATTCAAAACAATTCAGGGGAATTCAGATAACACTAATGATCTGTAGAAATTCAAAATAATTAATGATGTATTGTAAAGGTTTTAAGAGAGTTCAAAAAAACTTCAAAAGAAGTCAAAGGAGTACATGTGAATTCTAGGAATTCGTTTGAATTCTACAGAATATAATATACTCGATGGAAGTTAAAATAATTCTACGTGTATTCTAAAGATTTTAAGGAAATTTAGAAAATTCAAAAAATCTGAAGGAGTTCAAAGTAACTTGAAATGGATTCTAATAATTTAAAGATAATTAAAAATCATTAAAAGAATGCAGTGGTCTCGTAAGAATTAAAAAATTCAGAACAGTTCAAATAATTAAGAAAATTTCAAAAAAAATTCAGATAATTAAAAAAAGACAATACAAAAGAATTCATAGAATTCTGAATATTTCAGAGAATTGAAAAGGATTCAAACATTTCAAAATTTATAAAAGAATTCAGAATAATTCAAGAGAGTTCAAAGAATACAAAATACTTGGAGAAAGTTAGAACAATTATTCATGGTGTATGGTTAAGATTTCAAGAAAATTAAAAAGAAAATTTAATTCTGAGGAAATTGTTTGAATTCTACAGGATTAAAAATATTTAAAGAAAGTTAAAATAATTCAACGTGTGTTCTATTGATTTCAAGATAATTGAAAAACGTCAAAAAAATTATGTGACTCCGTGAATTCAACAAATTCAAAACAGTTTAGAGAGTTTAGAAAATTTTAAAACAATTCAGAGAATTCAGAATAAATTAGGGAATTCAAAGAATTTGGAACAATTCAGAGAATGCGGAAGAAATCAAAGAATAGTGGAAGAGTTCATAGAATTAAGAAGAATTCAAAGAATTAGGAAGAATTCAGAAAATTCGAAAGAAATCACAGAGTGCAAATGAATTCACAAACTTCAAAAGAATTCACAGAATTAAAAAAACAGAGCATTCCACAGAATTTAGAGAAAACAAAAGAATTCAAAAGGTTTCTGAGAATTTAAAAGAATTCAAACAATTGAGAAGAATTTAGAGAATTCGGAAGAATTCAGAGAATAGCGGGAGAATTCAGAAGAATTCACAGAGTGCAAAAGAATACACAAACTTCAAAAGCATTCATAGAATTAAAAAAAAAAGTATAGAATTTCAAATTAATTTAGAGAATACAAAAGAATTCATAGAATTCAAAATATTTCAGAGAATTTGACATTCAGAGAGTACAAAAGACTTGGAGAAATTCAAAATAATTTAAGGTGTACTGTAAAGGTTTCAAGATGATTGCAAAGAGTTGAAAGGAGCACAAGTGAATTCTAAGAATTCGTTTGAATTCTACAGAATTAGAAATACTCGAAGCAAGTTAAAATAATTCAACATGTATTCTAAAAGAAAAGATATTTTCTAAGAATCTCGTCTCTCAGTTGCCGTGTGAAGTTGCACCATTGATATTCACAACCTCCTGCAAATTTAAAATTACTCTTTTGCGCACACACCCTCATCAGTGACACAGGGACAGTCGTTCATCTAACGCATGCTTCCGACTGCTTAATCTTTAATTGTTAATTACTCATTTATTATTAACTTTACAACAAATGTTTATTAATATTTTCAACTCCATTTTTTATGAGGCGTTCAAAAATATAAAAATGTACCTTGAGTACTGGGACACCCTGTATATATATATACCACCCATCTCACGGTTGTTAGACGTGGCCATGAGTTTGATTTACCGCGATCCTACTGGGAGCCGGTGTCATTTTTAGATGGTAGTTGCTCCCAGTGAGACCCTGCGTTGGTTGTTTAACCATTTTATATATATATATATATATATATATATATATATATATGTCTTTAGATCGTATCTTCGCTTTGATCGAGAAAAAAAACGCAACAGGAAGCTTCATACTCTCAAGGATTTAGCACAGACGATTGGAGGATCATGTGCTTGAAATCCCTTGGATATTATAATGATTCAAGATTTCCATGATTGAAAAACAGTCGCCGAACAAGCCTTTGTAAAAAATAATCAACTTCGGATTTCAGAGGCTCAACAAATCAAACTTTTTAAGACAGATTTCGGTTTTGTGAAGATATCGCAAGAATATTCGGAAGAAAATTTGATTAGGACGAAGATTTTAAAGAAAGGTATGGTAAATTTATTCATTTATAATGCTAAAAACAGTAATAACTTATTAAATTTCACGTCATGTTTTTAATCCTTATTATTCGCAGGTGTGGGCACGGAATACTTCGAGGCGATTCAGAAGACTGAGAAGAAAACCGAAAATGGATTAAGTAAGGAGAAAAAGAATCTGGATAAATTGTGAGACTTCAATAGGAACATTTGAAGTTTTGTATTTAATTACATTCCGTGTTTATACTAAATAGCTACAAAATACAAATAAACTAAATATTCTGTACAAAAAAATAACACTGTAGTATTGTAAAATCCATTTTTTTTAACTGAACGATTTTTAAAATATTATTTTTCACTTTTCAGACTTCTATTTGTCTCGTAATGCATTCATAATGTTTTAGGCATAAATTTATGTTAACTGAGATCTAAAAAAACAAAACAAATTTCCTGGACTTTCACACTTTTGCCATGACACCCTTTAATTATAAAAATTTAGGACGAGACCCGCGTTTCTAAGTGCTTCATATTTAGTTTCCCAAATTTTCAACCCTATAGCGTGTTTCGTGTGAACGTAAATTGGTTTTGACAAAAATGTGAAGAAAAATTTTGAGGCTACGCTCACATGGCCTTAAATGATTTAAAGTTTAGAAATACTGATGACGTCACAGTGGTCGAAGTGAGTACTTCTCCCACTAGTGGGAAAAGTAAACTCACTTCGACAAGTAAACTCACTTCACAACTTCGTCGTCTATCGACGACCGCCTAAGACGCCTTTTAACAATGGCAATTTTTTAATTTCAGGCACGAGTGAAGTCTTTAACCTTCTTAGTTTATTAGGGGAGAGTGGATCTAAGCCGACACTTTTTTTCAAGTCGTTTTTTAATTGCAAAATAATTGGTTGGAAAACGTATTAAGTATTGTTGGATCAAAAATTGAGTTGGCTATAAAATGTTACTTTTGATTTTGAAGTGCGATGTTTTTTTATCAATTATTATAAAAGAAGTAAAGTGATGGAAAATCTGTCGAGCAAAAAATCGTGGGGCTAAGACGACACCCTCCTGGGACTAAGTCGACATTTGACTATAATGTTTGAAGAAAGAAAAGGACACATTTTCAAATTTTTATTATTGTAGCCAACTAAATTCTCGATCCAACAATACCTAATACGTTGTCAAACATTTTTTTTACATTCTCATCCTAAAATGAGAAGGTAATAGTTTTATGTAAAATTGAACTTTCGTCGCTTTTCATCAACTTTGCACTTTTTGAGACCCCCTCAGGCAGAAAAAACGATTTTTATAAAAGTGTCTGTGTATGATTGCCTTATCCTGTAGGCGCGATGGCGTACTCGGTGTCGACTTAGCCCCACGCGTCAATTTTTTTATATTGGTATCCAAAAAACACTGAAAATCAAAATTTAACAACACATTCATATTCCGCACCTTTTTTTGCGTAAGATTAATATACCTCAATTATAGTGGACGATGTTATACAAAAAAAAAACACAACTTTCCACAAGCGTCGGAAAAAACTGTTGACCCCCATCTGGATCGGGTGATAAACCAGGACGCTAAACAATTTGCAAGCGATCCCTAAAAAAAAAGGTCAAGACAAAAATGTACCAGATATCCTTGACTAAAGTCTGGGAAATGGTATAAATAATGTATTATTTTTGTAATTATTGTTATTTAATAATTTAATTACGTATTTAATCGTGTAATTCTAATTTTTTATCAATAAACTTATAAATTATTGTATTTATAAATAAATACATGTACACCGAAGCACTGTACAGGTGTACAAAATACTCAAGCGCTAATATTAAGTTTTGCTACTAATTTTATGCAATATATTTGCGTTTTCCGGTTTAAGTAAGTATTCGTAAAGAAATTTGAACAGCGCGTATAAAGTTCTATATATGTTTCTAGTTAAATTCTTTAAAAAATTTAAACGCATATAAACTTCTATAATGTCGCGTTTAGTATTATGCTGAAACATATAACTGCGATTGTAGATGAATAAAAATATAAAATATTTGCTGTCAAAAATCTTAGTTTCGTAAAAAACCAGGACATTTTGCCTATTTAAAAAAAAACAGGACACCAGGACAGGCCTCGAAAAAAGAGGACATGTCCCGAAAAACCAGGACGGATCCCAGATAGCAAAGTGCGCGCACGGTGCGACGCACGTGCGTCGTAACACGTGCGGATTTTCTCGCACGACGTGCGCGCAGGGGATGACACAGCTGCGTCCTCATATACATGACAGGTGTATTTTTTATTATGGGTGGAAGGAATATTTGTACATTTTAGTTGAGCATTAGCAATTCAGTTTCCGCATGTTTGTCTCACATTTTCTGAATGTAAACAGCTGAAACAGTCTCCCTTTTCCAACTCGTGTTGAGGTTAAAAGCAGGAACCAGACCTAAACAAAACAAAAAACTTTCGTGATTTTCGTTCTGTTTCTATACTGCCAAAACGTAACTATAGTCACTTGATTTAGGTTACGTTATTCAAAATACCGAAATTGTAACGAAAAGGAAACGAAAGATTCGGTACTTTTTGGACAAAGTAACGTATAATTTGTCCTAATTTAGAGCCATTCATGCATGTCGCATTTTTGTAAGCACGATAAACACAGAACACAGCATGATGCAAAACGAGACCCGAGAGGAGACCGCGGGACGAGAAGTCGCCACAGAAGTTGCGAAGACACTCGTGGCGTGTCGTGCATTTCCGTTGGATCGAAGAAAGCTCCCAAGTGCGAAGTTCGATACGGCCCAGTGCTGGCCCAGTATCGGCAAAATTATTGCCGAAGATCGGCCGCCAATATCGTGCCATTGCTGGAATGATAACTCCGGTATGCACTTGGCGGCCAATTCTGTCCCAGACTTTGGCCGCCATAAATTATGCGTTACTGGCTGCCATTATCGGCTCAGCAGCGGGTACTGATATCGGCCCGATCTCGGCTGCCAATATCGTGCCATTGCTGGAATGATAACTCCGGTATGCACTTGGCGGCCAATTCTGGCCTAGACTCTGGCCGACATCCCTTATGAAAATATATGACAGGAAAAAAATGTCAGGCCTGTCATTTTTTACCTGTCGCTTTTTCGCGACCACAGGAAAACGACAGGAAGAACGACAGCCGAAAATGACTGGCCCTACTTGGCCATAATTTATAATAATATCGTCTGAATATTATAAAGTATCGATGACTTGCCGATTTATTAGTAAACTATTTGAACTTTCCTGTAAAGCATAAACAATCATTAGCAAAAGAAAACCATTATGGGAATTTTCATGATGAAACACCTTTGTATAGCCTGTGTCCAATTCCGAATTCTCTTCCAACACATCAATTGTGGAATGTGTTCGATTTGCCATTTTAAATCCATCTTATCCTTACAAAGCGCTCAAATTGAGTACCACGGCAACAATTTCGGACTATTTTCAACTTTGTTCATTCCCTTAACAAGTTCACTGCGTGCTTGCAATTCCATGATCCAACAAAGTATGGTCCCGCCACGCGCATCTAAAAAAATATGCCCGCTGCGCGGGCACATTCTCATTGCGCGCTGCGCGCGCGGCTCGCAAGTTTGAGCGCGCCTAGGGCGCGCGACTGTTGGTTCTCGCGCTTCGCGCTCGATGGTGTATTACCTCGCGCTTCGTCTTTGTATTTTCCACACGTTTGTGCACAGACCTTTTAAAATTAAAGGCCATACGTCAACAAGTGTAATTTGATGATTGTGAATTCTCTTTTGTTAAAGCTCCTTCGGCTTTAACGAATACATTCTTATCACGTATCTCGTGCTTCGCACTCGATTTTGTCCAAAATGTGAACTTTTCTACATTATGTTCAACACTATTATATCTAATGTATATTATATTTATTTCTCTAACTCGATCTGGTACTGCTTATTCAGATATTACAAAATAATCTACAATTTTTATTTTCCATGATGACTTTAATATTTTCTCCTTACTTGGCACTAATTTTTATTCTCAGCTGCCCTGAAAATGCGCCGAGTTTAAGCGCGCAAATCAAAAACTGTGATACAAATCCCTCATAAACTACAATCATAAAGTGAAATTCAACATTTTTTTTTTGAATTTGACTTTAAAGAGGGTTCTCAAAGCACCTCCGGCCTTGACGATTACATTCTCATTGCCATACTCGCGCTTTGCGCTCAACAGTTAGGTTATACAGACGATTGCTTTCAAAAAATAAAACCATGTAAACCAAATGAAACGGAACATCTTGTTTCCAAATTTGAAAATACTCTTAATATTTAAATTTTGATCGAATAAAAAAATTGTATGAGGATAGTTTCGAAATATATTTCATATCTAGTAAAAATTTTGATTGAAACTTTTCAATCTAACAGAAAAATATTTTTTCTTCTTCTATTTTTTGGAAATTTTCAAAATGTTGAAAAGCATTTGACTTTTTGAATTTTTATCGAAATAAAAAATTTCATGAGGATAATTTTTATAAGACTCTCTCCTACCTAAAAGAAACTTGGACAAAAATTTCTAAAATTTGAAAAAAATGTTTTTTTCAAATATTGAAAATGCTCTAAAATTTTAATTTTGGTTGGTAATATATTTTATTGTTTTATTTTTCATGTTTTTTCGCGATTAAAACAAAAATAAGCGTCCTATCGAAAAATTGTTAATGAAAAATTTTGAGCTGTTTTTTGTATGAGCAACTTCAGTCTATTCATTTTTTTTCATAGATTGTGTCGTTTGTACAAAAATTTAATTTTTCTATTTTTAATGTTGTTTTCACGAATTAAACAAAAACTACGAATCCTATCAAGAAGTAATTTATAACAAGTTTGTAGATCTTTTTTAGGTGCACGACTTTTATTTCTTTATCTTTTT
>CAKNWW010053911.1:0-10395 GCA_932074435.1 Andricus kollari
TTCAGTGTTAAGAATTCCTCCATCCTCAATGATTTATAAACTGCACTAATAAAACCACATGTACCGAGTTCAGAAAAAAACAATCAAACTATATGCGTAGCATATTACGTGTAAATGAGCTAGCCTGCCGGAGCGTCGGTTTGACAATACTCCGAGAGCAGAGCAGAAAATCTGCCCGAACGTTTGGCGCGCGTTTCACCGCAACTAGCGCCGCCACTCTCCTACAGCGGGCAGTTAGCCGTCTGCGTGTACAGAGCATTTAGTTCGCTGAGTGCGGAGCGCTCAGATCTACCATTTCCCTTTCCGTGTGAGATCTGATAAAAGTATTATCCAAACGTCTGGGTGGACGGAAATTTTAAAAGTAAAAAAATTCATTTTTGAAAAATATAGGCTTGTAGGTAATGACGAGACGGAACTTTTTTCTATTTTCGATTTTTTGATCGGAATATTTATTTTTAATAATAAGCCTAATAAACTAAAAAAAATGTGTCCCCAAATTCAATTAGTTTTTAAGAAATAAATCGTCGCAAATTGGGAAAATATTATTCAAACTGTTTCAAACTTGACATACGAACGAAATATACCCTAGCGATGCTTACAAAACAAAGAAAAAGTTGAAAATCGCCCATTGTTTATCAATATTAAATTGCAAATTGAGACAGATCGGTAACTCCGTTTTTTCAGTTTCGCCGACAAAAAGTCTCGAGGGAATTTTAGAGTTGACACAACTTCCAGTGAGACATTTGTTCCTTACTATTAAAGGAAGATTTATGGAAATTTTCAGATCGACTAATTGATAATTGGCGGAAATATGCATTTTACAATAAAGCATGAGGCGCCGCCAACGATATCTGCGTGAGTACTGAGCACCATCAGGCAGCGGGCTAGCCCTTTGGCTTTCAGGAACTCAATATTTTCAATGGTTTTTTAATGTTTATCTGCTTAAATGACCCCCTCGCCTCCCCAAGAAATATCGAAATTACAAACTATGATTTATACGGTTGCTTAGTTAAATATATTATTATTATTATTTCTAAAACAAATATATCACATAAACTCAAGAGAAACGGGCTCTAGGACGACAATAAGTCAATGAATAACGGTAGCTAAACTTTTACTAGATAAATATAATTTTCTAAATATTATTTTTCGGCCAATAACGAAATACTTTTATCGTTATCATTATTTCTAACGCAAATATATCACATAAACTCAAGTGAACCGGTCTCTATGACGACTATAATTTAATGAATAACAATAGTTCAACTTTCTCTACATACATGTAATTTTTACAACATTATTTTTCGGCAAAAGCTTTAATAATTTTAATTTAGGTAGAATCCACTTGTATCACAGTAAAGGCATGATTTGAAATATTTATTCGGTCTAATCCATTTTTATTTAATTATTAATAAAGTTTCATAATAATTACCTCATTATTGGCTAATTTATTTTCGTTTGCTTTCCAATTTTTTTCGTTTTTCGTTCTTTTTCTATCACTTTGTAAAAAGTTTTACGTACACATTTTTGCTATTTGAAAACTGAATTGATTTGAAAACTATTTTCACATATTAAATTTAAAAATTAGAAATGAAATAGTACGCGAAATGTTTCTGTCTCTAATTTCTGAAAGTTTGTAGAGATGTGCGCTGTTGTTCAACAAAATTGGAACTAGTTAAATTTTTATTCTTCCCTATATGACAGACATTTGGTCTGCTTCGTTTACAAACAAGCAGTTTGTTATGCAGAAAGAACCAAAATATTCACGTACGCAAGGCACTTAAAATGTTGCTTTCTAATATGAACATAACTGAAATAATTATAGATGCAAAAACTAGTTTGTCATTTCGATATTTCTTGGGGAGGTGAAGGGGTCATTTAGGCAGATAAACATTACAAAATCATTGAAAATATTGAGTTCCTGAAAGCCAAACGGCTAGCCCGCTGTCTGATGGTGCTCAGTACTCACGGAGCTATCGTTGGCGGCACCTCATGCTTTATTGAAAAATGCAGATTTCCGCCAATTTTCAATTAATCGATCTGAAAATTTCCAATAATCTTTCTTTAATAGTAAGGAACAAATGTCTCACTGGAAGTTGTGTCAACTCTAAAGTTACCTCCATACTTTTTGTCGGCGAAACTGAAAAAACATCGCTAGAGTATATTTCGTTCGTATATCAAGTTTAAAACAGTTTCAATAATATTTGCTTAACTTACGACGATTAATTTCTTAAAAACTAATTGAATTTGGAGACACATTTTTTTTAGTTTATTAGGCTTATTATTAAAAATAACTATCCGATCAAAAAATAGAAAATAGACAAAAGTTCTGTCTCGTCATTATCTACAAGCCTATATTTTTCAAAAATTAATTTTTTGAATTTTAAAATTTCCGTCCACCCAGACGTTTGGACAATACTTTTATCCGATCTCAAGCGCTGGGCGAGTTTCTCGATCCAGACCCTTAATTATTATCCATCTCTCTGGAATCCTTATTATCTTCTGATAATAACAAATTCAAATCCTTTAAAAAACACCAAGAACAAGTGTTTAGTTGAGAGAAAATTCAATAATATTGAATGAAGTTGCACTTGTAACATCCTTTAATTTCACTTCATAATTGGAAATAGTTGTAAATTAAAAATACCTTAAGAAGAGTTTCAATAAAGGAGGGTACCGAGATTACATGGGAATTTGGCCCCACGCCCCCACTAATGAGACTGGTGCCAAATGAAAGCTCTTGTTGAGTAGATCAAACTTTACAATGGGCACAACGTTGTAGAATTTAGCTTCGATCCTGTTTTCTGCCATTCAATGTTGAAACTCACACTAAGAGTAAAAGTAATATGTTTATTAATTTATAAAACGACAGGTCCAACTATCAAGCGGTTGTCAATATACAGGGGCCTGAAGTTTTTACATTGTCAGGTGCTTTTTCACCTTCACGTTAGTGTAACTTCTTTTATGAATATATGATTGTACTTTTATTAGAGTGCTTTGGAAAGCTCTTTTCATGTCCTTTAAGGCTATAATAACAGTTTTTTGTTTTTATTTTTATTTTTGACTTTTTTCAACAGATCCAAATTGATTTTTTGAATAAGCACCTGAAAACTCAAAAACTTCAGGCCCCTGTATATTGACAACCGCTTCATAAATGGACCTATCGTTTTGTGAATTGATAAACGTCCACTAGGACTATAATTCAGCCAAGTTTCAACACGACAAAAGAGAAACAATCATTTCAGGTGTGGACACTTGACGCATTCTGCCCCACATACTGCTTTTACTTAGTGTGAGTTTTGACATGGAATGGCAGAAAACAGTATGAAGGCTAAAATCTACAACGTTGTCCCCATTGTAAAGTTTGATCTACTCTTCAAGAGCTTTCATTTGGTACCAGTCTCATTAGTGGGGGCGTGGGGCCAATTTTCGGTACCCTGCTTTTTTATAATTATTTTCGACGCCATTTTTTTGTTAGAATTCAAAAATAAAAAAATGTTTTTTGAGTACTGGGACACCCTGTATACGACCTTGCCCTGGCGCCATTACTCTGGTGCACCGTTCTTCCCAACCTGCTCCTCACGTCAGTTGAGCTAACCTACCATTGCATCCAAATTAGTCTCAATCTCAGAAAATATCACTCATCCCTGCACTTCTATTACTTCTAGCAAACAATCGTTCACTCCGAGAATGTTTTACATACTCTTACTATCAACTCACCTCAAATTTCACTACAATTCCATCAAAATCGGTACCACACCATCACCGCTACCTAACACTTTAATGCCGGAAACGGAAGTACACTTCAATTAACTCAATATAAGTAAATTGTTTTACCATACATTTTACGGCGTGGCCAAACCTGCGCGAAAGTAAAAATGGTGTAAAACTGGCGATGGTCTGGGATTGGTGGAAAACCAATTCCTTTTCGAGCTCGTCCAATGAAACTTGCAAAAACTTTCCAGGCTTCGTGTAGGCTTAGCTGCAATATACTGCATGTGAAATTAGATTTTTCCATCTAAGCTTACGTGAAGGGTGGCAGGGTACAACGCGGTCAGGGACAAAATGGCAAATTTCACAGGAGTGTAAAAATAACATTTTATACAATCCAATTCGCAATTAAGGGGGAAAACAAGAATATGCTTCCGAGCTTGATGTGTTGCTGAATCGATGCCAAAAATTTTTGATTGCAAAAAACCTTCAAGTTACAGTTATACAAAATGCAAAATGATGAAAAAAAGCAATCCAGTTTCTTTCTTTTCTTTTCTAATTGCACACTTGCAGACTGGGAAAAGGAATTTTTCATCGATATTGACTCGGACACCTTAAAAAAACTGCTATTCTGATAATCAAACTTTTTGTTATCGATTCAGCAATATATCGGCTTGGAATTAAATTGGTGTCTTTTCAAAAATTGCGAATTCTATTTTACAGAATGTAAAATTCCTAAAAATGTTGTAAAACCAGTTTTTTATTAATTCTATCAAAAGCGTTTTCGACAAAATCATTTTAAAACACCATGTGAATTCGATTTTTTAAAGAATTTTTTACGCAAAAAAAAAGTTTCCAGAACACTCTCCCTTACCTTGTTAGGAGCTGTCGCCATGACTTAGACGTGATGCATAAAGTGCCTAAATTGTCTCAAATTTTTAGTAGCTGTTAACATGAGTTCTTTACGGTCAAAAAAATAAATATTCCATAGATCTTTGTAAAAATAAAACTTGTTCATAAATGTATTAAGATAATAGGTGGTTGTAGCAATTCATCTCGTGATGGGACAAAACTAAATCAGTCTATCGTATTTGAAGAAAGAAAAAATCAAGAATTAAAGACAACTTAACTTTTTTATTAAATATTAATATTAATACTATAAATGCTTACTAACATATCTTTGTATAGAATACATAAATAAAATAGTAATAAGGATATAACAAAAAATCAGCTGTAATGAATGAACATAACTTGTATTTTATTTTTACATTGTTTAGTTATTATTGAGTATATGAATATATAAGTATTAAAAAATGTCTGTACTTATATTTTTTTAGTGTTATTCGTCAATGCAAAATGTTTTTTTGAATTTACTTATAATGTATTTCAGTTGTAGTGATTCGCTCCGGAATCTTTAGTTTTAGATTATTTGTGAATAACTTATAAACGAGGTCTCCAGAAACCTAATTGCGAACGATTTTTTCATCTCTGGGAGGCCTTTAGTCGCCAATAGTTCCGTCATTTTGAAATTGCTTCTTTGAGAGATGCATATGAAAGTTTGGGTAGTGTAACCTTAGATCCATTTGAGATGTTGACATTTTTAGCAATATTAGTCTCTTAAAAATCAATATATATTTATTTATATGGGTGAGAAAGTAGAGATATTGCGTGATCTATTGAGCCCAAGATCAGTTTGAAAATACAATTATTAAGCCTTTGATGATTTTGTAAAAATTATTATAGCCATTCGCAGCATCGGTTGACGGTATACATTATGCATAAAGTACTTTTTAGTATTTTCTTCTGTCATGAAAATATGTAAAACTATATAGAAATAATATTTTATATATTTTTAGACATGGTATAGATTTGGATAACCCAGGACCAAATAATTCAACGTCAATATTAAACAGCTGTTCTCCTGGGGAAGATGTGCCTTCTGCCCCTTTGTCCGATAGCGGTGATAGTACTGGTAATCGATCGGCTGATAATGCAACTCCACCGATGCATTTTCTTACGCCGCATGTTGAAATTTCAATCCCTTATCCAGAACAAGCTGTTAATCAACACAATCCAAGTCCTGTTTTATTAAATGGGGACAGTCCATGTAGTCCACAAAGTGCCGACAGTAATAGCAATGTTCCGAGCAGTAGCCATCATCACCGATCTAATAACACCAATGCTGTTCACAGGTCAGTGCAATTTATTGCCTCACAATGATTTATTCCCTTTAACTAACTTCACGCTGTACCTTCTCTCTCTCCCTCTAGCCAACTTCACTGGTGTTGGTAATAGGGAAGAATCATTGCGCTCGGAAGTACATAATTTCTTAACAGAAATTTTTGCATTAAATTTGTTAATGCAAGTTGGTGAACCTGAATTCGACGGGATCGATTTACATTTGGATTTCGCATTGGCTTAAATACATGTGAAACTTTGGAGGAGGATTACTTTGTACGCTTTCCCTCGAGAACCAGAAAATTCAGATTTATATTTTTATTGCAAAGATTTTCAGCAATTATGTGATTAATTTTCTTGCACTTTGACTAACAACAATCAACCCTTACTGTGTCGGAGAAAATGTTTTTGAAAAAAATGCAAAAAACACTTTTACGTGTATTGACGGTTTCCTGTACTAAATTCACCTAAAGGTAGAATTTGACTGCAATAAATTCCTGAACCTATTCCTCAATCCTATTCACTTACAAAATTCTAATTCTTACTTATTGGCCTTTACTCAAAGCTTTCAATTTTTTACATTTCTCAGCACTTCTAATATCTCACTAACTGGTCGTCTGGCGATTTCCAGTCAGCGATTGTCTTCAGAAAAGCCAATTTTGTTTCTGAAACGTTTTGGATCTTTTATGACTTATTGAATGTTCCATACAATTTTCACACTAGTTTTTTTTGTTACAGAAACATTAGTGGTGGAGATGAAACCATTACTCCATCAATTTCACTTATTCCAATAAAACAAGAACCAAACTGTAATGGCTTAGATGAAAATGGCGCAACCTCCAGTAATCTACCGTTGCAATCCTTAATAAAGGTCTCTCCTCTAAAGTCATTGTTGAGAGATGATCTTCGCAGAAAGTTGTCCAGTAATTGTCATAATAACAATAACAATAATAATTCAGCTTCAAATCTACATTCACGTGGGGAACCTCCGTCTTCTACTAGACCAGATCCTCGTTCGAGCGGGTTGCAGTGTACATACTGCAGAATCACTTTTCCTGATCAAACTTTATATTTTTTACATAAAGGTTGTCACAGTGAAAGCAATCCATGGAAATGCAATATCTGTGGTGAACAGTGTTGTAATCTATATCAGTTTAATTCACATTTGCTTAGCAAAAGTCATCAGTAATAAGGGAACAAAAAGGCACTTTAAATATTTTTTTTTATCAATTTGTGTAAAATTTTGATACTACACGAAAAAAGTTTTTTCGAAATATATTATTTTAATCTATAAAAAATTGTATTTTTAAATGGCACATAAGACTTATGTCATATTATTCTTCCACATAGAACCAATGAATTCTGCGCTCGCAAAGAATTGAAAATTGTATATTGTATAGTCTGTAAATTCTAACATTATGTGGAGTTTAATGGTATGGTTTATAATAACCGAAAAAGTAGTTAAACTTTCTGGTATAACAATGAAATTCACATTAATACGAATATTATGCTGAGTGCATTTTTTTCAAAGAGAAATGTAAAGTTCTATATAGTAAGGCCAAATTCATAGTAGTCATATTTATGAGTTCGACAGAGACGCTCTTATACGCCATCTACTAGCAGGTTACTGGCGCTCACGCTTCCCGATGACTTCTATGAAATTGAACGGAATATATTTAACCCACTGCTACACGCTATGATAGTTGTAACATTAGTACACACAAACGGTACTCCGTGTACCGCACTTTCGTTTTTAATCATTTATCGCCATTCATTGACCATAGCATCTATTATTATTCGAAGGGGCTCTTAAGAGAAGTAGACGGAACGTAAAGAATACTAGAAAAAATCAAATAGATATTTTATATCAATGGTCATTGCAATTAAAGTGTAAGTACAATCAGAGTAACTTAAAAATATAAACGAAATCTTGTAAAATCGCTCATTTTCCTCAAAAGAAAGACTTCTAAGATATAGAAAGTCGATAATCATTCAAAAAATTCCACTCCACCCCCGCCCTCTTTACTAATGATTCCCACTCACAATAAACTCTAGGTACCATAATAAATTATAATAACTGGTATAAAGAAAATGTAGATTCGATTCCGAAAAATTTCTTGATCTTTCCGAATGAATTTAATACCAAGGGTAATTTTATATCCGAAGAAGCTGATTTTCTAGGGAAATTTCCGCGCCTACGGAAAAATACTGACGTGCTTGTTGAAAAATAATGGCAGATTCGTATTCGGTGCACCAAAATACATAAAGATATCATGCTTTACCTGTTTCCAGACGATTTCAGTAGCAAAGGTAATTTTATACCCGAAAAGCTGATTTTCTCGGAAATTTTCTGCGTCCTAAGGGGAAACCCTGACGTGCTGGGGGAAGCTAATGTCAGATTCGTATTCAGCGCACCAAAATACATGAAAATATAATGTTCTGACTTGTTTCCAGATGATTTCAATACCAAGGGCAATTTCATATCCGAAAAAGCTGATTTTATAGGGAATTTTCCTCGTATAGGGGGTAAAACTGACGTGCTGGGGAAACAAATGACAGTTTCGTATTCAGAGCACCAAAATACATGAAGATATAATGCCCTGATCTGTTTCTAAATGGCTTCAATATTAAGGGTAATTTCACACCCGAAAAAATCTGATTTTCTAGGGAATTTTCCGCGTCAAGGGAGAAACCCTGACGTGTGGGAGGAAACTAATGTCAGATTCGTATTAAGCGCACTAAAATACATATACATACCATACTCTGACCTCTCGCTCAAGAAACTCTTTTTTGTGGACCTGTGTAATAGATTTTCTTTCTCGGAGTTTGCCAATAGACCTGATAGACAAAGTAAAAAATTGGTACTGGGTACCGCAAAATGTGACTGAAAGGACCAGAAACACGTGTACTATCTGTTGGATGTTCTGAATAACGAATACCAGAAGCAGAAATTACGAATATGCCGTACGGAGTACCGCTTAGCGTGTAGTTATGGGTTTTGTTGTAAGTATCTGAACACGTGCAAAAGCAGAAAAATAGTCTAAAATTAATTAAATGTCGCCATGTTAAATTTTACATTTTTAAGTTTTTAAAGTTTATACATCTATAACTCAAGAAATTTTTGTAGCTGGATTTTGTAAAAATCATGACTTATTATTTAAAAAACGTTTTGAACGTTATATTAAAATTGTTTTTGTTTTAAAATTTGCAATCAGAGTTGCATTAAACTCCTAAACACTGAATTTCATACAAATAAGATACTATTATTTTTAAATTACGAAAATTCAGTTACAGATACACTACCGACAGACAGTTTGGGTACACTTTCTCTGACCGTTTGAAAGTTCATACTTCACTTCAAAGATGAATATCTGCGCAGAAACTTAATTTACGACTTTTTATACGGAAAAAAATAGTTTGAGAAACTTTACCAAACTCAGTTGAGTAAACTTTGGACATATGGACACTTCGATAAAGTTTCATTTCTAGTTCGGTAAAACGAAATTCGGTGATACTTCATTCACAAACATGAAAGTGTGACTAATCGATACGAATATCTTACGAACTGTACTTTAACTAATACTTAACTTCGTAGTTAACATTTTTATGCACATAATTGTAAAATATATGAAACGTTAGATAAAGATTAATGATCAGTTAGGTAAAACGCGGTCGAGGGCTGGGTAGAAAATGTGAGAGGGTTTAAAGAAAAGGCATGAAGGAATCACGGACGCTCGAGAAACTTTAACCGACAGTTTGGTAAATCGTAAACTTTTGTGAATCAAAAAAAATCTCTTATACACAATCAACAGCATAATACACTTACATACACATTAGTCAGTCACAGCCAATGAGAATACAATTTCGTCGCAAATACACTCACGACATCTGCAACTACTTATACACCTATAATACACACATAAATAAACCTAATATAATACTACACATATAAGACGCTTTCGACGAAACTACGCAGAAGCTCGCTTCACGCTGAGGGATGGGAACTCTCTTATATACTATCTAGAGGAATTGATTCAGCACTTGTGAGAAATAGAGGTCAGGGGCGAATGAATAATTTTGTACGCGCCCCAAATTTATTGTCACAAACTACGAATGCCGTGACTAAAACTTACTTTTTAATTCACATATAAGAAATATTTTAATTATAAGAGTGAGAACAGTTATAATGATAATAATAATAATATAATGATCATGATAATAATAATGTATCATAAGAAAAACATTCCTAAAAAGATTATTTAATTATTATAATTATTATTATATCAAATAACTTGATTCTAATATTATCTGAGTAAGGTATTAAAATTATATTAAAGCACAATTTAATAAAGTTTCAAAGGTTTTGATGACTTCGTTTAGAAAACATAAATAAAAAGTACGCAAAATTTTTTGTTACACAGTAAATTCCCGAGATATTCTTTATCTGAAGTTGGATAAAAACGCTACAAACAAGTGAAAACTATAATTATCCGACAACAGATAATT
>CAKNWW010053919.1:0-11293 GCA_932074435.1 Andricus kollari
AACCTTTGCCTTTGGCAAAAGTTACGCAAGAGTGATATATCTGAAGCGTCTTCATTTAACTGACAAGTATCTCCATACACTTTCTCCCAGAACACTTGAATCTCTTCTCGTCTAGGCGGATTTTCAACGACACTTGACGTTTTATTGAGCAGACGAGAAGGATGAGTTGAAAAGGTGGAATTTTCCTGAATCCATTTTACTCGCCGTTCAAGGCGCTGCTTTGCTGTTGAGTTATTATTATGACCATTATTATTTTCCTTTTTGTCATCTTTATTATTTTCTAAAATATTTTTATCCGCACTACTATAATTGCGTCTTTGTTCTTTTTTTGTCTTTGTTCAAAAATTTCAAAATTGTTTCCTTTTATCTACATTTTGTATTCTATTCTGAGGTTTTCATATGTTCTATGTAATTCCCATTCCAAATTTTTTCTAGGGTAGATTTAGTGAACAGTTTTCTAATTTCCTTTCAATATGAATGGATGTCTTGATTTCTTTCTTGGTTAAAAAATGTAATTTGTTGCCTAATTTCCTTAGAAAATCATTCGCCGATATACGCGTTTTTAAAATCTTCGAAAAAATCTGATAGACATATCCAGGAATTTTTATTTATTTCGCACCAGTCTTTTGCGTCTTCAAACGTAACCACAAGTAAATAAAGAACACCATTTCGCTTTAAATATTAAACAAGCGCTTCAAAAGCATTTAATATTTGGAAAATCCACTAGAATTGTGCATAAAAATACATCACTTTATGAAAAAACTTTTGCTTCATTCAAATTTGATCAATTATAAAATATAAAATCGTGATAAAGGAAAAGAACATTAGTTCTCATCACAACTAACTGTGTTGCAATCGATCTTGACAACATAAAATGACTAATACTGTATTTTTAAATGCTTTTTTCGTCATTATTATTAGAAAAACAGTAAATAAGAGCAACAATATATGCGAATTTAAAAGGGGATACAAATTTTCTATTTCATGATTGCTTTAGGGTATCCAAATGTAGTCAGAAACATATTGTCGTCGCTGGCTACAGCAAGGAATTCAGTTTGAAGCGTTAAACTCTATCTGTACATGCTTTTTAAGTTTGTCTTATTATTTAATAGAATTGTGTCAAAAAGTATTCTTCCTACAGAGCTAAAGTCTATAAAAATTCGACTTTTCGACAAATTTATTTATTTCCGTTCAGAAAATTGGCACCGAGCAACAAAGTCGGTACCAATCCCGGTAGAGCGATGGGTCTTAGCTGAAAAAATTCCAATAACAACAAACAACTTAACTCAACTTAATATTCTTTTTACGTAACAAAAAAAAGAAACAGGGAAAGTAGGTGCACAAAAACGAAAGCAGAGTTTACTCAGATCGACAGCCTGAGTGATTATTTTAAATCTTTTCTCTTTTGCGTGATTTCTTTGTCTAATTTCCACGAGCGTTTTCTTTAATTTAATTTGAGTTTATTAAGAGAAACCAGATTGTGCGAGAACGGAGTGCCATGTTTGCCCGATAACAAAATTCTGTCTCTCTTTCCTTTTGGCAAAAGATCCCCAATTCTTCCAGTAGTGGGCTACTGGGCAGGAGACATTTGCTCAAAATTATATCGACCTTTTGATGCCCTTGATTTAAATTATATGGGCTCGATGAGTCATACCAGGAGTAAATTTTCTTTATCCTTAGCCTTCACGAATCCACAACCTTTAAAATTCGGTAAGCTATTCTTTTCATAAGCCGTTATCGTGTTTGATGATAATTTAAGATGCCTGGATGAGCTCCCAAAATCTTAAATGGGCTGAAAATCCAAGTCAGACATTTTAATATCAGTGAACGTTATCGTGAAGAAAACAGCTCACTCACACAAGATCTTTTTATAACAAATTGATCATTTTATTCAGGACCTTTAGGACTTGACTGTTGAGCTTCCAAATGAGAATGGGTTGAAGAACAGTCGTTTTCCCTAGTGCTGGACAAATTGCAACTGTCACTTGAATCACTTGTAAAAACTTCAGAAGTCCATAGACTTTTTATTTAAGTATAAAAAATAAATGATTTTAGCCGTTGAAACCTTTAGCGCAACCCCTTGCTCTTGCTCTTTGCTGAGATGGTTTTGTGTAATACCTACATGCTTTCTATGTTAACTCTTTCGCATGGGAATGTGCAGAGTCACTCAGTAGCGTATTTGTTCTTAGTTTCTTTTCATGGCTCTTTATGTGGAAATATGTAATATAAAATCGTATTGAACCGCCTCAAGCTTAAGAAGTAACTTCTACTTCTATGAGAATTCAAAACTCGAGGTCAAAAAGTGTATCGAAAAGGATTCAATAATTGTCCGTCACCATTGAGCAGGGAATTTTCGAATACTTTTCCATACAATCCTTCTTACTAGGATTCAATGCTACTGGGCGAACCGCAAATTCTATGCCATGCAATGCCTTTAGCGAAACAAGAATCGAGCATAGTCAATACCATTTAATACTGTTGACAAAATGTCGAATAGAAGCAATGCCAGTTAACGCTATGTAATTCCTTTTCGGGCAAAAATACAATTGGTAAGCATTTATAAACATGGAAATATTCGTCCTCTCACGCCAGCCTAGGCGTCCCTATCAACTTCTTCTCATCTGGACAATGCGCGCAACGCTCCGTGCCAAGGTGGAGAGCGCCTGTGTCACGCAGGGGATGGTATCGTGCTTCGCGCTTATTTCCGTACGTTCAATGCGTGTATACCGACTGCATTTTTTCAAATAGCATAAATCCCAGCTGAAAATTTCTATACAGGAACGTCGGAGGATCCTGCACATGTTCCTATACACAAAACTGCACACGAACCTGTACAGGTAATCTTGACGTTTCCTGTGCAGGAATTTGGCGAAGGAAACGGTACAGGATCCTGTAAAGGAACCTGTATACAAGCTAACCTTTGAATGATCCTGTACAGGTTCCTTCACAGAGTCAATTGAGGTGTGTCTTCATGTACAGGAATATGTTCAGGATCCTATACACGAATCTGCGTAGGAACTAATCCGCGAGTGTTCGCTAGTGGCTTGGCTCTCTCGATGATCAGTTGGATGTTCAAGTGAATAAAAGGAAGGTCACTTTATAGCTGTAAGCGACATAACTTTTCGCGATGGCTTTCTGTGAAGGACCCTATAATTGTTTCTATACAGGATCCTTCCAAAGGTTCCTTTGATAGCTTTCGGTAAGGGGTCCTATATAAATTTCTGTACACGAATTTGCGCCTCAATTTTCTTCGCAAAGGAACCTGTTCAGGAACCCGTACAGGATTATTCAAAGGTTCCTTTTTCGGTGCCGGTTCCGTTGCAGAATCCTGTACAGTTTCCTTTGCCAAATTCCTGCACAGCAACCGTCAAGATTACCTGTACAGGTTCGTATACAGGAAAATGTGTAGGATCCTCCGAGGTTCCTGCACAGGAATTTTCAGCTGGGTAGCACTAGACTTATAACGTCAAATCCGAGCACCCAAGTGTAAAGTTAATTAAAGAGTGTATAGAAGGGCTAAAGTTTGCTTCTAAACATATATTTTGATTCTAAACATATAAGACGATAACACAAACAGAAACTCAAACAGGCTCACCCAGCCTTACAAATCTGCATCACCGATAGTTCGAAATCACAAGTCTTTGTCAAACGCTTTTGCCTGTTGGCTGCACAGGAGACAAAATATGGTAACACCTCTTGTAACATAACCTAACATAAAAATACATAGGGAATATCTAGTGGGCAAACATCGTCAGTTTCAGTTTAAACGTAACCAACCCGAAAAGAGTTTGGAGATGCATCTGAGCGTCACTAAGAGGATGTCACTGGCTGAGATGGCTAATGACAAACCGCAGAACAAGTCAGAAAAACGCAATCATGGGAGGGTATCCTAAACACTCCCTAAAAGATCTCTAGTTTGATGAACTTAGAGTAAACATACATACATACAAAACGCCGCGCCGCCGCGTGGGTGCATCCGATATTAAGCTCCAAGTTCCCAGATTACTCTGGCCACCTTGTGAGTTCACTGCAACTTTTTTTGCAATAATTCCTAGTATTATTGTAATTATTGATGAAAAGATGTAAGAACCCGTTTTATAATTTTCACTTCGAGTTCCTAATTTCCCTCTCAAATTTCACAGGTTATTTATGAAAAGCTTTTAATATTCTATGAACTTTCCTCGAATCCGAAACACAGCTCTGACGTGGGCGCTGATCGATATCTCTAAGAGCCGCCCCAGACGAAGCAATACGCAAAGCCATCGTACATCACGGTTCACACAGAAACACACAAACTCACTAATGAGCCTATAGAACCTCTTTACCCCAACGATATCCACTATCCAAAACTCTCAACGAGGCCCCAAAAGTTTCAAAAATCTTTCGTATCAGGCATCTAGCACCCCGCTGACATGCTTTTTCACCAAATTTATTATAAACACTTTTCCGTCACGCATCCTTAATTTGGCATAGATTTTTTGCTTTCTCGAAATCCATACATATTTTTATGCAAGCTCTTGAATTCATTGGGCTGTTTATTTTTTTATTTTTGCTTTTTTTTCCAATATGAGTGATGCATATCGATGATTTTTGGACAAAATCAAGATTTGCTTAAAACATAGTTAGATGTAACTGAAATTTAATGGAGATCAAGAATTTGTAATGAAAAAAGTCGATCGAGACGATCATCTTGATTGAGTGATCATTCGTCTCGATGTGATGAGTATGGTGTTCAAGGTTTCAATTTAATCTAACGAGATTTTAGAACATTTTTAAAATGATCGATATGCATCACTAGCCAATATGTTTATTGTTTTAATTTTCTAACTTCAGATTAATGAATGATACACGATAGCGAATGAAAACGATTGAAAAACTGGGTACTAATTCAACATAAATAGCAACCTGATGATATTTGTGCACAGACGAAACAAAAAACCATCATGAGATTTGATTCTCACTTCGATCTTATTTTAAGCCTAGAAAGTAGTACTAAATTATTTTTCATATCGCATTAAATTGTAGTGGGACTCTTTCTTACAGTACTGCTTGAATATCAGAAACCAGCATTGTAATAATACTTTTTCCCCAGTGATACTATTCACTTTACCTGAATACATTTTCTTTATTTAATGTAATTCATCCATTCTCTCCACATGTACAAAATTTAATAAATACGTATGTATTAAATAAATCATTAATGACTTTAAGTAAAAGATTTCAAACTTTTCAATAATAAATACAAACGAATCTTGTAATTCTCGAGAATATTTTTTGGGAAAAAGTTCCCAGTGGGCACAAAATTTGGTGACGTATTTTCGACATCGTTACGACATCTTTGCGACAGCTTTAGGACATCCTATGTCCATGTCGTTAAGGTTTCTTTACGATATCGTAAAGACATCGTCCGATCTGACGATTTCTTTACGATATCGTTAAGATACCTTAACGGCTTGGACATCGGATGTCGTAAAGTTGTCGTAAAGATGTCGTAACGATGTCATAAAGAAACCGTCAAATTTGGTGCCCACTTGATTGTTTTATTCAGTATAAAAACACTAGCTTAAATTGTCGGAATTTGAGAACTTTTGCCTGAAAGAATTTATTCCTTAAAAGCCCTCCGTGCTTAATATTTTATGACGTATTAGAAAAAAAGCATGTTTAACTCCTCAAAATCATCAATCTGCAGATTGAAGTACATTATGATTAGCGCGCCAAAGTATCCGATTCATATATATCGATGCATATACGTCGATGTACACCCATGTATAACGCCTCAAAGTATATATTTCGAGGTAATATTTAGAGTTAGGTGGGAGGACTAGGTCTTTACATGAGTTGTAAAAGTTATGTTTTGGATTACAACAAGAAGTTTATTGCAAAGCGTAAAAGAAAAATTTAGAATTGCACATATTTTAAAATTAGCCCCCACATCCCACCTTCTCTGTAGAAAATGTGTATAATCGATGATAGTTTACATATAGGTATACAAATTTAAAATGCCTCAAACAAATAATGAATTAATTATAACATCTCACGGGACAAGGTAGACTTACTGCTGTCAGGAAATTGCTTCCAGTACTCTGTTACCACCTATGGTAAATATTGTTTCTGACTTTCGTGTCTAGCCAGAAGGGAATGGTCTAAAAGATGATTCTCTCTAATGTTTATTTATTATTTGTTCATAACCAAAAAGGTAAAGCAAATTTAAACATTTTATAAAACAGCGCAACTTTCTCGCACTTATCTGAGAAAAGATAGTTGTAAACAATAATCCATTGTTTCCAGTGAAAAGTGGACCGAGAGTTTTAAAGTTTAGAAAAAAACGCAACTTTTGAGCACTTATTAAAGAGAAAATAATGATGAACAATGATAAATTGTTTTAAAAACTATGTTTGTTAACGCGCATTATGAATTACTTTATTAGGTAAAAATTGGGTAAAGGGTTGAATATTTCAGAAGAAGCCGCATTTGTATAGCATTATCAAAGCAGAAGATAGATATAAACAATGACAATTTGTTTAAATAATTATCTTTGGATCGTTCTTTCCGCATGATTCGATAAGCTACGGCGTATCTGGCTATACTTTCGTGTGCACTTTAACATTTCTATTATTACTGCAAATATTAATCGATTTTCATGAATCTTTTTTAACTTTCTTGAAATTATACGAATAATCTAATTCTGCTAATTAAAATTGAATCAAGCCATGCTTTCATAATTTCACTTCTTGTGACCAGATCCCATCTCATAACAGTGCAATTTTATTCTATTGTTCTTTGTTTCTTGCTTATAAAATAAAATATAAACACTTTCTCGAAAAACCGGATGTGTACTAAAAAACAGAATAATATTTAGATGACGTATGCAAAAAATCAGACAAAAATATTCAACTGTGCGGCTGAAAACTGGATTCCCGTTTTCTAACTCTGATAAAACACCTTAACCCTGCTAAAACTAAGGCTATAATCATAGGTCCTTCTTCCTCTCCTTCACTTGTAACAATTTCAAACCTTACCTCCTCTCTTGATCGATAGGTGTCTCATCCCCTTTTTGGAATCTGTGAAAGATGTAGGCTCTATCTTTAATCGCTCTCTTACTTGGAATGAATAAGTTGCGGATATTTTGAGGAAAACCTTTAAAGTCTCCCACAGCTATACTGGAATAAAGAATCACTTCCTACTCCAACGCGTATCCTCCTAATTAAAAACCTCATTCTCCTTTTCTTTGACTGCGGCTGTGTGGTATATGACGATATTACTGATGAGCTGAATGCCAAGTTTGAGCGCTTGCATTCGGTTCGTCTATAACATCCCAAAATGTGAACATATTCAGTGGGTACACTTGAGAAATAATGCCCCATATATGTTATTATGTGCGTATACATGCCATCCCGCAGACGGAGCGAATACAGGACAATGCAGACGTAAGATATAGGAGATGCCAAGGTTGGTTATTACTAGCCGCATTATACTTCTAGTGTCTAGAGAGAATGTAGCAAAGAAATCAGACAAGGTTATATAAATATGAAAATTAGCCACCTAAATACATCAATTAAACGGAGTTATTAATGTAAATGTGGGTTAATAAAATTAGTTTGTTGCGTGAATGAGACTATTATAGATACCGCTGATACCATCAATAACGGTTCTAAATTTCACATTATTGTTGGTATTTACGATGTAGAACATTTCTAGGAAGATGCTTTTGTAATAACAGGTTTCCCTAGCTAGAATAATTACATTTTCCAAATCAAAGGCGTGCCTATGAGTGGCTGAATGCTTGGCAAGGGCAATGTTAGTCTGACTAATATAACATTTACCCCAATATAAGCAAGTTATTTTAGAAACCATGTTAGTTTCTTTATTTTTGGAAATACGGTCTTTTTGATTTCTGAATAGGTTTAATGAATCCTTGACAGCCTTGGAGATGATTCTGATATTGTGTTTGCTGTACAATTTTTTGCGAATTCTAGACGTCTGTTGATTATAACTCATAAGGTAAAACTATTGATCTATCAGAGTTTAAGTCTCTGTTGTCTAGGTCTTTAAAATTGTTACTGGGAGAAAGTAATTCATTCATTCGGATGTTAAATATTGAAATGGAAGTTTCTAATGTGTCCTCTAAGCGTTTACAATTCTTTTTGCCTCTCCACCATTCCTTTACACACCAACCTCACACTTACTTGGTGGTCAGAGCGGGGCCTACAGTTTTTAAGATGGGTTAAGAACTACTAAGAACAACGGTTTTAAGTTCTTAGAGAACCTTTTTGTTTAGACTTACCGGTGCCACGACTTTCCGGAGATGAAGAACTCCCTTGCTAGGCTAGTGTTCAATGCATGTGCCGCCGAGACTTTTCCAGAGTGCGAGGCGGGAATCGAACCCGCAAGCCGACGGAGTGGATCCAAAGCTTATGCCTTAGCCCCCACGACTATCTTCCCACTTACGCGGTTGTTAATTAGTTTATTGTTAAGTCTAATTGGAAATTCCTTGAGTTTAAGTGCATTAGCAACAATTTCTAGGTTTTAAGCATGGTAAGGCACATGATAAATTTTGATAACTCTGTCTAATATGTAGCTTTGTCTGACTTAATTTGTGACCTAAAAAACTGTAACTATCATAAATTCGCTGATAATTTCAAGTTATGCATACATCTCCGGACAGGTTTTCTAATTGGATCGACTGCTTTGATTGATAAAAGAGGGCATAGATTCGGTGATATGGTGGGCATAGGACAGTGGACTTTCTCTTACTTGGGTAAAACTAAGGCAATCATTATTAGACCATCCTCCTCCCCATCTACTGAGAACATTGAAGCATCACCAGGCCTTAGTATTAACGGTCTACGCATTCCCTTGCTTGATTGTGTAAATGACCTAGGGCTGTATATTAAGCGTACTCTTACGTGGAGGGAGCAGGTGCTTCAGGTGTGCAGGAAAAATGTCAGAACTCTTCAGAAATTTAACAGTAATACGAGTTCATTGCCTACCTCCACTCGCATCCTCCTAGTTAAAAGCCTGATATTGCCTTTTTCGATTACAGCTGCAACGTATATGTGACGTGCGCCGAAGAAAGGGGGCTTACTCTGAAAAGCGAGATTGTTCAGGACGAGCGGTCGAAGGCGACCGGATAGACGCGACTTTTAGGAGAGAGGGAAGACTCACGAAATCTTCCCTCTCCACTTACTATACATTCTCACCCATATAGCGGCGCGGCTCACGGACGGAGTATAGATGAGACGCGTAGATTGGATTGGTGATTGGTGGAAGGTGTTTCACGGGATCTCGAGCTCTCGAGCGAAAGTCCGATTTTTCGGGTCTAACAACTCAATTATTAACAATAATAAGGCTCGGAAGTTTTTGTCGACGGTTTCATTAGAAAGAGCAACTCAAAAACTATCGAAAGGGGTAAAAACCTCGATTTCGATTTTTTCAGAGTAAGCCCCCTTTCTTCGGCGCACGTCACATATGATGACATTACTGACGAGCTCAATCTTAAACTATAACGTGCGCTGAACAGAGAACTGGTCTATTGAATTTGGTAAAGAAGAGACAATTTTTCATGGGCAACATGCTTTATTCATATTAATTAAAGTTCAAGCTCCCCAGTACCTTTTCAACTTTTTCCATCCATTAGTTAAAAATCAACCTACCCAGTCCCGACTTCGTGAAAGAAGAACAGTCCTAAAAATACCTACGCATAGAACATGATAACTCCAAAGATATTTTATTGTGAAAGGTGCTCGATTCTGGACAAATTTACCGGTTACTCTTAGAAATTCACCTTCACGACCTCACTTTAAACAATCGTTTTAGACCATTTAACTAAAATTAATAGCTTGACCTTATAAATCACTTAATAATAGTCCTCGATTACGTATCAAATGTATATAACGTAAATCTTTTTTTTTCCTTTTTCTCTTTTTGTTTTGTTTTTTATTTCTATTTTTATTTTGTTATGTTTTTCTTTTCCTTCTTGCATTTGCTTATCAATGTTTTCATTCACAATCACATTCATGCACTAGTTTAGATTCAATTCTTATTTAGTGTGTAAATATTGTTATGTTATGCTAATTGTATTACCACCGATCAGTGCTTGTATGAACTGCATTTCACATGTATATTCCTGTTCGTTAAAGGGCTATTTGGCCATAGGGACTTTCAAAATAAATAAATACAATACCATAAGTTTGTCCGATTTTTTTTTCTTTGTCCCATCTCTAAACCCCTTGAATGGATAATCCTCAAATAACTTACCACATACCCTAATACAAAAAAATTAATAGATCCAATGCAATCGTGCTTTCGGGATCAGTACAGCAGGGAAACAGCAACTATTATAGCTACAACTGATTTTAAAATTGCTATCGATGATAAAAAAATCACATTAGTGGTATTATTTCATTTTTCTAAAGAGTTCGATACGGTAAACCATGATTTTTTCTATATAAAATAAGATCATTAAAAATGTCTAATTCGGCCTTCTTATGGTTTGCATAGTATCTATCTAATGGGTTTCAGCAAGTGAGAAACGGTAAAGGCGAACTGTAAGATTGGTCGGCGGTCGTGAACAGGGTACCTCAGTGCTCTACCTTCGCACCTCTAATATTTAATATCCACACTTCTGACCTGGGCAGCAAGCTCAAACATTGAAAATTTCATAAATATGCGGATGATTTTAAGCTTTATCTTTCGGGTACAATTTTTCCCTTAAAAAAGTTGTTTGAGCAAGTGCAGGAGGACATCCATCAACACCGAGAAAACTAAGACTATCAATATCGGACTTTCCCATTCCCCATCACCTAAAGCAATCACGATCATAACGCGTACCCTATCGGACCGAATGAACGGAACGGATACGCTACAGCGTATCTTTATAGTATCAACATCGTATCCTCTCCGTATCATGCAATAAAAACTCATTAAAAAAGGAAGATGAACATTTAACTTGTTAAAATTCGGATTCTACGTGAAATTTTGCGTTAGAAGGTCACGGAGTAATTGCAATGGTTTTTCTCGCAAGGATGAAAACTTTAAAAAAATATAATACTTATCGACAACGTTGGCTGAAGACGACCTCAAGCGCATCCATAATCGTTTAGGCAGTACTACTTAAACGATTGTGGATGCTTGATTATGGACGCTTGAAGTCGCCTTCAACCCACGTTGTCGATAAGTATTATATTTTTCTTAAGTTTTTATCGTTGCAAGAAAAACTATTGCAATTACTCCGTGACCTTCTAACGCAAAATTTCACGTAGAATCCGAATTTCAACAAGTTAAATGTTCATCT
>CAKNWW010053960.1:0-17660 GCA_932074435.1 Andricus kollari
GAAGCAAGAAGTCATAAAACTATAAATAGCTACAATAAAGAAAAAATATCATGTAATAGTTCCAATTAAACTCTGTCAGAAGTCTTATCCGCCATATTGGATGAATTTTGGCATTCAAGCAATAAATGAGAAATGAGAGTCATGAAAAATCCCCATACCAACAATTTTTACTAAACGGGATGCAGCCATATAGATGGATTAAAAGCTAATTTCGCAAGCCATATTAGGTCCGCCATTTTGGATTTTGCCATTTCAATGTTGCAATAAGATTCAGAGGCCCTAAGAACACCATATCAATTCCGAAAATTGACCCAAAACTATTTGTGATCATGATATGGTTTAGTAGGGATTAATGTCGGCTATGTAAGATCCACCAATTTTTTCGCATTGTCTAAGGTACATTTAGAATTTATGGTCCACAGTGTGATGTTGCACGTAATTAGAAATATATATTTTTACTAATTACGATAATTTTATTACACTTTCTCCGCAATTAAAGTGACATGCGTCCTTGTAGGTGCCATCTTTGATCCGCCATATTGGATTTTTCTAAAGGCCAGAACTTTTTAGAAAGGACTTCACTATACGAATATTTTGACGCCCCAAACATGAAAATCCATCAACCCAAATTTTGGGAGTGCAGGTGATCCGGTTGACATGACATGAAATGTTCGTTTCTCGAAGTGAAGAAGAACTATGTCAGTCCTCGAGTGCGCAACAGAAAGAATTGTCGAGAATTTGAAGTTCCAGCATATGCGGCACTTCTTATTTTCAACAATTGACTCTATTTCGCTAGGAGCGTTTGGCTGAGCGGTATTTAGGCTAATTCCGTAAGAGTGACAGAGGTGGTAATAAAGCACTCTTAGTGCCGCATTGTGCCCTTGGATGTAGGTCATTCCTACATCATCGGGAATGTCTTGGCTAAAAATGTGGCGATGGTATGCTAGAGTGGAAATGAGACCGTCTTGACCTTCCAAAATGAAACCCTCCGTGCGCGACTTCAATCTGGGTGATTTAAGGACAGCAATCGTTAGCTCATACGACATCGACAGATCCTCCACATTTCTGTGGAAAATGACGTGCATCTTTTTGTCGAGGACCTGTTCGCGGAAGTTTTTGTCCTGTGCTTTCTTAATCCGGGCCTTCAGGAATGAGTACTCGAGATGGATAATATTTTATGCATTTTGCTCACCCCTGATAGTAAAGTCAAGGCCGAGTGTTTCAGCAGCCTCCTCCGGTGCTTTATATAGAAATACCCCTTTGCCCACTTCGTCGTGTTTCCTGACCATTTCAAGAAGAGGGTCTTGTCCATTTGCGACTATATGTGCTGCACCCAGATTAATCCTGTTGTGAAGACATTCAAGATTCAATATTCCGCGACCACCTTGACGGCGTGAGATGTAAAGTCGCGGAACAGAAGATTTAAGGTGCATGTTTTTGTTCATGCGCATAACCTTTCGGGACCCGATATCGACGGATCTGAGCGCGTCCTTCGTCCAAGGAACCACTCCAAATGAGTAGAGTACTACCGGGACGGCAAGCATGTTCGTCGCAGATACATTGTTCCTCGCCGACAGTTCGGAAGACCAAATCCGTTGGATGAGACGTTTGTATCTGCATCAAAGAGTATCCTTTATAGATGACACGTCCTGAATTCGGCTCTGTGGCACGCTCAGGTATGTATAGGTCTCTTCAGCGCCAAGGTGTCGTATAGCGATTCTGTCGACGAACTCCATTCCAATCTCTTGAGTGTACTCTTTGACAATATCTAGAGCTATATGTAGTTTCTCTTTATTTTGAGCATAGATCTTAAGATCAGCCATGTAAAATACATGAGTAGGCTTGTCAGGAGCTGCGCTGGGTGTGCTTACCGCTTCCGAAAATTGACGCCGCGCCGCGGGCAGGCTTGTCAGGAGCTGCGCGGCGTGTTAAATCAGAGTTCGACTGTACTTACATTTGATCTCGTCATCTATCATGGAATACAATTTTATCCGTTTCAATCAATTCTTATCCTCTTTAATCCTTTTTCTAAAAAATGTATTCTCTTACCGCTCTAATCCAAGAACCTCTATCCGCAACGCTATCCTAGTCTATCGGAGACCCACTATGACATTCTTTAATATCTATCATGGATACGATACTAATCCGTGCCAATCATTACCTATCCTCTTTAATCCGTTCTCCAAAAAACATATTGCTTATCTGTTCTTATCCATAATTTACTATCCGTCATCCTATCCTTTTCTATCCGTGACCTACTTTTACATTCCTTGTTAACTATCACGGATAGAATACTTATCTGTGCCAATCAAAACTTATCCTCTTTAATATTTTCTTCATAGAAAGAATTGGCTATCCGTTCTAATCCATGATTTTCTATCCGTCACGTTATCCTTGTATCTCCGCGACCTACTTTGATTTGTCTCGTTATATAACACAGATAGAATCTTAATCCGTGCCAATCATTGCTTATTCTCTTTAATCCGTTCTCCACAATATAAATTAGAAAAAATTTGGATTGAAACGGATAAGCAATATATTTATATTTTCTATCCATTTCAATCCATCATTTTATATCCGGCAACCTATTCTTTTCTATCCGCGACCTACTTAGATTTTCCTTGTTATGAAGCACGGATACGATACTTATCCATGCCAGTCAATGCTTATCCTCATGAATCTTCTCTCCTCAGAAAGAATTGGCTATCCGTTTTAGCCCATAATGTTCTATCCGTCAGCCTATCCTTACCTATCCGCGACCTACTTTGAGATTCCTTTCAACTATCATGGATAGAATACTTATCCGTGCCAGTAAATGGTACAGTGGGTTCCCAACAACGAAAATATGGGCACACAAAGAGTTGCATAACTTTTTTATTTTTTGAATTATTAAAAAACATAAACGCACTTTCAAGCTATTATTTAGCTGTATTGAGTGGTGAAAAGAACAAGAAAAAAGATGAAATTACTTTATAAAAAAAAGAGTTGCATAACTTTTTTATTTTTTGAATTATTAACCCTTCGACAACAACGTGGAATCGTGGAACATATACAACAACGTGGGGTCATTGCAGACCCCTCTCTGTTTTTTGCGTACCGGCTTTCGAGAAATACTTGGATTCAATCCCAAATAGCTAGAATCAATGAAGCAACTATCCAGTAAAGTTTTCCAATACCTTAGCAATTGTTTAAAAATGTATTGAATTTTTTATAAACAAATAAGAGAGTAGAAATGGATCATGGGGATTGACAGTGATTCGCCAATTAATTCGTACTAAATATGAATCATTTCTAGTCAGAAATCGTTTTTCAAGTAAATACATGAAAGAAAATAAATAATTTGTTATTTTATAAACAAATTTGATAAACAATTGGCCATATCAGGTATTTGTGATGAAATAAAGTTTTTCTACTGAATCCGACAAAAATTATAAATAAATGTCACTCACTTATCAGATTTAGTCATTCAATAACAATTGATCCTTGTTTAAACAAATTTAAGTAACAAATGCACTGTTTGGCTATTTTCAGAGGTAGAAACTTGATTCCTTCAACGTAATCAAGTGTAAATGACTAATTTTTAAACCTTTAGGGAGTTTACATAACAATAAGCAATTTCGATTGTTAACAACAATTATATAAACAAATTTTTATCGTCTTAGGAAATTTCGGAGATAAAATTGCGTTTCTTTGATGTTGTTAGCAGCTTATTATTTATCAGTCACTTCTTGCTATCAATCGATAACAATTGATAATTGTTTGAACATAATTAAATAACAAATGCACTGTTTGGTTATTTTCAGAGGTAGAAATTTGGTTTTTGCAACGTAATGAGATGTAAATGACTAATTTCCTGACCTCCAGGGAGCAGCAATTTTAACAATATTATCAATCAACTATTTTAAATGCTGAAAACAATTAAAATTGACATCTTAGGAATTTTTTTAGCAAAAAATGCCTAAGATGATAAAAATCGTGCATATAATTATTGTTAACAATTTAAATTCTTCATTGTCATGCAGACGCTGTAAAGTTTAAAAATTAATCTTTTACACTTCATTACGTTAGAAAAACCAAATTTCTACCACTGAAAATAGCCAAACAGTGCATTTGTTAATTAATAATGTTTAAAAAATTATCAGTTGTTATCAATTGATAGCAAAGAGTAATTGATAAATAATGAGCTGCTACTAACACCATAGAAACACATTTTTATCTCCAAAAATGCCTGAGATAATAACAATTTGTTTATATAATTGTTGTTAACAATTGAAATTATTTATTATTATATAAACTTCCTGAAGGCTTTTAAATTAGTCATTTACACTTGATTGCGTTGAAAGAATCAAATTTCTACCTCTGAAAATAGCCAAAAAGTGCATTTGTTAATTAAATTTGTTTAAACAAGCATCAATTGTTATTGAATGACTAAATCTGATAAGTGAGTCACATTTATTTATAATTTTTATCGGATTCAGTAGAAAAAACTTCATTTATTTCATTTAGTTTATCAAATTTGTTTATAATATAACAAATTATTTATTTATTTTCATGGATTTAGTTAAAAAACGATTTCTGACTATAAATGATTCACATTTAGTGTAAACCAATTCACGAATCACTGTCAGTCCCCATTAATCCATTTCCACTCACTTATTTGTTTATAACAAATTCAATACATTTTTAAACAATTGCTAAGCTATTGGAAAACTTTACTGAATAGTTGCTTCATTGATTCTAGCTATTTGGGATTGAATTCAAGTATTTCTCGAAAGCCGGTACCCAAAAAAATAATTTTTTTTTTTCACTTTTTTTCACTATTCAATTGAAATTCTCAAGGTCACTTACCTCCAAGTTCAACTTTTCGCGTAGCAAAGGCTGAAGTGTTACGGAAAGAGAAGGTATTTGAAACGGGAAGCCTTCCTGTAACCTGTATACAGCGGAAATGCCTTTGTATGTTGCGTTGGGGTCCCGAAAGACCGCACGTTGCTGTCGGAGGGTTAAAAAACAAAAAAGCACTTCCGAGCAATTATTTAGCTGTATTGAATGGTGAAAAGAACAGACAAAAAGATGGAATTACTTTATAAACAAAAAATAGCAAACATGTATTTTGACCCACCTCTAAATCGAACTGGACCATAATATTCTACAGAAATATGAGTTAGGTTAAGGGTGTTGGTTGAATCCGACTTGGAATTTTTTTTTATAGGTACGTCACTGACTCAATATATAATTTTTGTCAAGTATTTGAGACCGAAAGAAAGAAAACTTGTCAAATATTTAAGGTTTTGCGAGATCCTCGGATCAATAAAATTTAGATAAATTAAGCCTTTTGCTGAGGCAATTATTATTTTTAATGAAATTATCAATTTTTTGAAAGGGAGGAATCTGCAGATAGCAGAAGACAGCATTTGAACATTCTGCAAATTTATTTTTCAACTCACGATTCTGACATCACAGAAGGAATCGCTGCAGCTGTCTTGTAGTCGAAGACCCACGACTTGTTGATGATCAATATATATTTTGCGAAATACGTCGCAAAATGGAGAGAAATGGGCACAAATATAAGGTGTCCTGTGTGTGTGAAGACTATAAGACTGTAGTTGTAAGCAGCAAAGCAAACACGCATCCAACCACCTGTCAAACTCATACTGCGAATCTCCGATGCTCTGAAGTACGAAATCAGTGATACCAACCGTATCTGAGGCGTATCTGAGGCCGCATCCAGGACATAACATCAATGAAGGAGTCTCTCTGAAGCAGATACAAGCGTCTCCTTTGACAGATTTGTTTTTCCAATCTGTCGGCATTGAACAAGGTATCTATATATAAGCGACTAACATGCTTGCTGTCCCGGTTCTACTCTACTCGATTGGGGCTGTTACATGGGCGAAGTACGAGCTTACGGCTCACGACATCGCCACGCGCACGCGTAAGATCATGGTTAAGCAGAAGAGCTTGCTTATCAATTCTTCCGCTCCGCGATTGGACATCCCACGCCATCAAGGCGGGCGCGGACTTCTAAATCTCTAATTTCTTCATAACTGAATTATCTTGGGTAAAGCGTACGTCGCGTCGCCGCAAATGGAAGAGATCCTCTCCTAAAAATGGCCAGGAAACACGAAATGATTGGCAAAGGAGCGTTCCCTTATAAAGCCGCGGAGCTGGCGGCCGATACCCATGTCCTCAATCTTAATAATGAATGTTGGATTTGGTCAAACCTAAGTAGGGACCTAACGGCTTTTTCCCTCCGAGGAGGTATTTCGCCTATCCTTCAACCCTATTCCTTACTATCCAGCTCCACCTCCTAAAAGGTTTATCCGGGTTTGGAAAAATTGTTCGCAAATTTCGCAAAGAAACGTTATAAATTTTCAGTGCGAAATCAGACCGAACTAAGAAGACCAATGCGCCTCACCCGAAAGGATTACCAGCAGGGACCACGTGGAGGACCTGCTCCTAGCTTCTCCCTACTCCACGGTCCCATTGTCCCCACATCCATGGTCCCGAGGAGCAAGGAGCCGCTTCGCCTTGTTTCCGAAGAGCACTTTCATGCCCTTCTCCCGTCACTGGTCTTTCTAAACTGGTCGGTTTTTCGAATTACTTCTCCCAGAGTCAAGTGGACTCCTGCTCTAACATTTGACTGGTCACGATCGAGTTGTAACATCTCTCAGTATCTCACTGGTCAGACGGGCTGTATCAGGACCGCCACTCTATTTACGGAATCAACCACAAGTAGGCCTTGGCCTAGTCACGGTTTGCTCATATTCAACATTTTCATTCAATGTTACACTTGCAGCCCATGGGGTCCTATCTGTTCATCGCCGATTCGCTTACGTGCGATTACCATTATCTCTTTAGTGATCGCTCAGCAACGAGTTTTGGATAAGACTAAGTGCAGTTTCTCCCACACAGGATCGTGGCGTCAGAGCACCACTCCCAGTATTAAGCAGACTTCTCTGCTAACCTTTGAGTGCTCACGGCCAGAGCAACTTGCGTTCAACCAATACCAGTATCTTCCTGGTCAGATATTAACCATCACAGGACCACCACTCTGTTAACAGGATGTACCACATACCTGTATGTTCATGGATGCTCGGACTTTTGTGTACTTTTCTCATCGAAGCTTTCGCTCTATAGACGCGCACAATAGTTGTCCTCATTGCCATACTCTACAGCGTGCCATTAGCATTATCTTTACGCGAGAACAAGACCTGGACTGCTCCAGGCTCCTCGCAAACACGGTTAGTTTTGGACACGTCCAAGTGTAGCCCTGCTTGGTTAGAAAAACCTTAATCCAATTAGTCTCTGTCACCCTTCCATCCCGAAGGAATAAGGGAAAAGAGAATGTTGCCGCCCTGGCACCACTTTGAGGTTGAATTTGGTACACCGCCAGGGTAATGCCCTAGGTGGCCCTAGTTCCGTTCCCTCGGCAGTGTCTTGCCAGAGGGACTGAATCTTAATATCAGAAGTGAGGAAATTGTATTACTGCATCAAGACGTCACACTTTTAGAAGCCCAAGTAAAGAAAGCAGAGGTAGAAAACTTCCGCCAAGAGCTCCTCGACAAGAAAGTACACGGAAACTTTGACAGAAACGTAGAAAATCAGCCCTTATTGAAGGAGCCAACTTTTGCTTTTCTCAGATCCTCAGGACTCTATTCAGGCACAGAGGGTTTCATTTTCGCATGCAAGGACGATGTCATCTTTGTCGCTCTAAAGCCGTATTCAGACGAGCGGTTCCCGGTTCCGATTACGGTTACGATTTACGGTCCGGTTCATGCACACGGTGCATCGCATTCGCCCAAGATTGCTCAAGGCAGCGACAACAGCTGAAGAGTCACGTGACTTCATCGACCGCTGTGATTGGCTACGATCAGCGACGACTGTGGCCCGGTCGAAATCGCCGCGGCTGAAAATAGAGAGAAACCTAAACGCGCAACTCGGACCGGGACCGGATCGTGCTGCGCTTTGATTGGTCGACGGTTCCAATCGCAACCGTAATCGGAACCGGGAGCCGCTCGTCTGAATACGGCTTAACGGTGTTGGCCGTGATCCTGCTCTGCCGAACGCTCCGAGGGAAATAGAGTCAATTATCCAAAAGGAGAGGTGCTAAATTTTCTGGAACTACGATTTTCGGACGGCAGTCTCCGTTGCACACTCGAGGCCTGACATCGTTCTCCAAGACTTCGAGAAACGAACTATATTCGTGATCGAATTCTCGGTTCCGGCCGACTACGACAACATAACTGCCAAGGAGATGGAAAAGGAGGAGATGTATCAAGACCGTAAAAGGGAACTGCAACGGCAGGACCCAAAGTGTTCGGTTGAAGAGAAATTGTCCTTGAGATCAGTGCTCTTGGAGGTACGAAACTATCACTGATTCATAACCTTTAAGCCATACTCGCGTGACAAAAATATGCCAAGGCACTTTCGAGATGGATGCAGAAAGCTGTCATCATTGGGTCGATTCGTGTCCTCAAGACACGACGTGATTTACCGCGGTTCTACTGGTAGCCAGTGTCATTTTTAGATGGCAGTTGCTCCCGGTGGGGCCCTGTGGTGTTTGTTTAACCCTCTTTTTTAAATTTTCGAAATTTAATAATTATCGAGTAATTAACAATTAAGGATTAACGAATCAGAAGTACGCGTTAGACGGTCTTCAGTCCGTGTGTCATTGACAAGAGTGTGCGCATAAACAAGTTCAGTTCGTATAATTTCTCCCCCGTTCCCTTTTCCAGTAGGATGTGACTCTCTGGTGTAACTTCACACGTCAACGAGATACAAAACTTAAAAAATGTATTTTCCATACAATCAACCAAATCAGACAACATTTTCATGAACTGTGTAAAATTCCCTTGAATTCTGCAGAATTTTTGAGAACTCAGTAGAATTCTCCTGAATTGTGAAGAATTCTTCTGAATTCAGCAGAATTTTCTTAAAAGCAGTAAAACTCGCTCTAATTCTGTGGGATTCTTTTGATTTCAGCAGAATTCTTTTGAATTCAGTGGAATTCTCTTGAATTTTGTATCATTCTCATGAACTCAGTATAATACTCTTGAATTCAGTAGCATTCTTTTAGGTTCGGCAGAACTTTCTTCAATTCACCAGAATTCTCTAACGTTCGACAGAATTTTCTTGAGATAAGCACCATTCTCTTGAATAATTTAGAATTCTCCTGAATTCAGTAGAATTTCCCTAAATTGTGTATAATTATTATTTTAAATTCAGCAGAATTCTGTTGAATTCAGTGGATTTCTCCTAGGCCTGGCAGAATTCTCTTGAGTTTAGTTAAATTATCGTGTTTTCTTTTGAATTCAGCAGAATATTCTTGAAATTAGCAAAATTCTTTCGAATTCAAGAGAATTCTCTAGAGTTAGGCAGAATTCCCTTCAATTATTAATAATTCTCTGGAATTCTGTAAAAATATCTCGTAAATTCTGTAGGATTCTCTTGAATTATGTGGAATTTTTTTTAATTTTGTATAATTCTTATCAATTCAGCAGCATTCTCTTGAATTCAGTAGAATTCTTTTGAAATATGTAAAGTTCTCTCAAACTTGGTTTAATTCTCTTAAATTCAGTAGAAATCTCCTTGGTTTGGCAAAATCCTCTTAAATTTAGTCAAATTATCGTGTTTTCTTTGGAATTTAGCAGAAAAGTCTTGAATATTCTTTCGAATTCAAGAGAATTCTCTAGAGTTAGGCAGAATTCCCTTGAATTAATCATAACTCTCTGAAATTCTGTATAAATATCTCAACACGGGTATTACTCGTGTACCCGGGTAATCACCTAAATATAGGGTACCGTGATACCCGGGTACCCGGGTAAGTTTCCGGTATGAGGAATACAGTGAAACAAAAGGTGATATGATCACAAATGTCTGATAACCCTTCATTCAATTCGTCAGCATGTCGCCTCAACCGCCAAGTTGGATATGGGATTATTTTGTCATAAAGTGTCATATGTTGCAGGGAAATATTTTCATACCCAAACTCAACGTCATCACTGAGCCACCATGGAGAAATCTTTAAAATAAAAGAAAATCGTCGGGTTCCCGGACACCCGGGTATTACCCGATTATCCGGGTACCCGGGTACCCGAGTTTTTGGTTATTACCCGTGTACCCGAGTATCCGAGTAAATATACAAATACCCTGCATGAAGTTCTAGCCTTAGTTTCTTTACTTAGCGAATATAATAAAAGACGTCATCAAACTCATTCGACCACGGTGCTCTGCTTCGATAAAAATCATCTAAGAAAGAATTAACTAGTAATTTTCCATACATATGTGCACAAGTGAGGCGAACACGCCCCTGATGAAAATGTTTTGACGATGCCCTTGCCAATAGAATTTATTTTACTTAAATTACTTTTTAATGTTTAAAAAACTTAATAATTATTGTCGTCAAGCTTAGGCGACCATTGTTCTTTCTCAAATATATGTCTTATAAAAAATATATCTTGGAAATATATGATACATACGTGCGCAAATGAGGACTGATCCATTCCTAGCTAGATGATTAGTCATTACAATTAGTCATTCAGTCGTCTCTCACTGGTATACGCATGTATTAAAAATTATCAAATATTTTTTTAGGGAGCATTTTTCATTGCAAACATACACCCGATGAAGAAATTTGGACAAAGAACATAAAAATAGGATAAACGCGTTAACCAGAGCGTCGTCAAATTTAGTCGACTAGGACCTTTTTCACAAATTAAAAATAATCACCCCACACACATTCAGAAGACTTTAGTAGATGCTTGGGGTGATTATTTTTCATTTGAAATTTGTTGGCTGTTATAGTTGCAGGCAACTAGGTTGGTTTTATGGGGTTGCTGAATATTATTGTAGGTATAGCCATATAAAATAGAATCTTGGGTAGGTGTCTATAGTGACTATTTTTACTTTGAAATTTGTTGGCTGCTTTAGTTGAAAGCAGCTGAGACGGGATTCGTTAAATGTACTAGGAGTGTTTTTTTAAGGCTTTTGAATATTATTGTAGGGATTGGAATATATAATTATGTGTTGGAAAAGCGTGTGGGGTCATTATTCAAAATTAAAAATTTTGTAGCAGTTCAAGTTGGAGGAAGCTCAGACAGGGTTCGATGAAAGTAATGGGGGTGGTTTTTGATGCTGTATAATATTATTGTAGGAATCACGATATTTGCTAGAGTCGAAGGTAACTGAGACGGGGTTTGTTAAATATACAAGGGGTCGTTTTTTTATGTTGTTAAATATTATTCCAGGGTTCCGGATACCTAATGAACTATTGGGGAAGTGTGTGGGGTGATTATTTTGAATATAAATTTTTTTTATTTTTTGAAAGTTTGAGTTGAAGGAAGCTAAGACTGGATTCGTTAAATGTACTAGGGGCGATTTTTTGAGGCATTGTAATATTATTGTAGGTGTGGCGATATCTGTTAGAATCTTGGAAAGGTGTCTAGGTTGGCCATTTATAATTTGAATATCTTTCGCCTGCTTTAGTTTAAGGCAACTGAGACTGGGTTCGTTAAATGTACTAGGGGTGTTTTTTTGAGCCTGTATTGTATGCTTTTGTTGAAGCAAATTGAGACTGGATAGGGGAAACCGCCCTACAGTGGATAATGCAACCTACAGTGGATAATCATGAATTGAGAACACAAATAAAGAAAAAATAATTAATTTTAATTCCAATTTATGAACACGTATAGTGTCTTAACTATTAATTAAATTAAATTAATTATTTTACGTATATTAATAGTTTTAATTAATGATTATCCACTGTAGGTTGCATTATCTACTGTAGGGAGGTGTCCCCTACGTTAAATTTTACTAGAGGTGGGTTTTTGGGTCTGTGTAATATTATTGTAGGGATAGAGATATCTACGAGAGTCTTGGGAATGTATTTGTATTTGTATTTGTATTTATTTGTGAAAAGTTCCTAGGGCTAGACAGCCCTGTAAGGAACAGGTGATACATATTAACATAATAGAATATGGTAGCGATCGGTCGTACAATTAATGTAGAAATAAAAGTAAGAGTTGTTATTTAACAACAGTAATATACATAAACGTAAGTAAGTATACATAATTCACAGAAAGTAGATACATGCACAGGATTATATATATATATATATATCACTATAGAGATGGGCTTACGTATTACCAATGAGTGACTTCGAGAGTAGAATTTGAAGTGTTTAATAAGTAGACAAAAAGAAGTTTTCTAAAGTGATATTGTGACGGTGCATTTCTAATCTATTGCAAGTTTAATGTCGGAAGTTAATTTAAGTGAGGCTGTAAGTGTACTATGCTTTCCGCGAAAGCCGGATTGCATTGGGTCCATTAAATTGTTAATTTCAAGGTGTGCCGTAAGTTGTTGGTGGACGATACGCTCGAAAGGTTTAGACAAGGCACTAAGGATGGAAATAGGTCGAAAGTCCTTAGGAGTAGTAGGGTTAGAGATTTCGGGAATGGGGCGAATAAGAGCCTCTTTCCAGGTATCAGGAAATATACCCACCTGGAGAGATGCGTTATAGATGTGCAAGAGAATAGGGCCAATGACTGGCAATGCAAGGCGAATCATTTTTATTGTGATTCCATCAGAACCCTGTGCATTCGATTTTACCTCGAAAAGTTTTCCTACTAGGGGTTCTTGCGATATATCAGAGAAGAATAACTTGGTTTCATCAAATTCAGGGTTAACTGAAGACGTAAAAGGAGTGAGATTTACAGGTGGTGTGGGCTTTGTAGTAAATGCTGTAAGAAGGTCTGCAGGAGAGAAATTGTTGTCAGGTGACAAGTGCTTAGGGGGAATAAGTCCAAGACGTTTTAAGAGAACCAGATGTTTTCATTTTTATTCTTGTTTTTGATAGAGTTGTAATTATATTGATTGTATGAATCCCTAATTCTGGTTTGTACTAAGTTTCTCAATTTACGAAGTTCAGCTTGAATGATACTATTTTTTGTTCTTTTGGCCAATCTACGTTTTTGTCCCTTTCTTTCATCAGATCTTTTATAACAGGGGTGATCCAGGGAGTGAACTTCTTTTTAGCTTGCAGGGTATGAAGTGGTGCAAATTTATTAAAAGCTGAGGTTAAGAGTGTGCTTAAGCGAATCACCTTCCTATTGATATCCCTTTCGGTGAAAATGCATTTACAGTCATAAGTGGATAAATGTTCAAGAAATTCAGCTACATTTATATTTTTAAGATTGCGTATAGTAAGAGGGGTTATACTAGAAGAGGGGTTAAAGGCAAATAGATAAATCGTCGACAATCATTATATCAATCCATGTACTGGAATGATCAGTATGATGAGTAGCATTATAAGGAACTATCGATAATCCGGCTGAGAACACTACTGATTTTAAATAGTTAGTTAAGTTGTTCGTGGCATTAAGATTTGTGTTTAGGTCGCCAGTAAGTACAATGTTATTATAGTTAGATATAAGATCAAATATATCAGTCTCAAATTCAAAAGGACTCACTCCCACCTGCACACCCTTCAGGCTGTCATGAATGTAAAGACAGACCCCACCCCCTCTTCTCTCATCTCTGTCCCTACGGAAAAGTGTATAGCGGTCAAGTGCTACGAGACTCGAGGGTGTGTTAGGCGTAAGCCAGGTTTCAGATACGGCTACGATATGAAAGGAGCGCGACTGAAAGTGATGTTTGAATTCATGGTGATGGGCAGGTAAGGACTGAGCATTGACATGGCAAATATCTAAGGTTTCCATTCAAAAAGTGATAGGTAAAGTTCAAATATATTTAGTCGTAAAAATGTCTGAGATACCTTAAAAAGTCGATAGATCTTTTCCATGAAACTAAAGTAAGAGCGACAAAGAACCAACAGAATCCAGTTAACATGATTAAGTTTAAAAGCAGTAAAGTATGCACATGACCTGAATTAGCGAAGTGATACACAAAAAAAGAGATTGCAAGTTGTTTTTAATGTTCGGAATGGACAATCTCCAAAACATCCAGCAAGCAGTGAGCAGGTATAACGCAAAAGAAAATAAGAAAGTTGCGTACTAAGATAAAAGAACATAATCGAAAAACCTTATTTTGAAAATTTAGACAGGTACAATGTGAGAAATTCAGAAGTATCGAAGTAATCAGTGTTGATAAAAGGTAAAGAGCAGTAATCAAAGAAGTATATTTACCAATATATAAGTAGCATATCAAATAGGGCAGAGCTAAGGTTGGAGAGGAAAAAATCAAGCACATAATGGAATTTGACCTTGGTTGCTATTACAGTCCATCAACAGATTGTATGTTCGATAAATATGTTCTAGGCGAGCCGTCATTCTTTCGGCAGAAAAATTTTCCGCCGGAAATCCAAAGATACTTGATCCTTTTGAAGAGTAACGTCGAGAGCTCTGGCGATAGAGTCCAAAGTGGCAACAAGGTCCCCATTAGGCTTCATGGGGAGACCATGAATTTCCAGGGTAGTATGCAGCGCCGCTTGTTCATTGACATTTAGCGCGTGCTCCAATGTAACCACTTTGGCTTTCAATACTTTAGACTCTTTCTTGATTTCATTAATTTCCGCCATTTGTAGTACGGAACCAGCTTCAAGTGTGTTAATTCGTTCGCTATTTAGACTGACTTCCGACTTGATTTGTGTGAGTGTGGAATTTAAGTTTTCATTAAATTCTTGCTGTCGAGTTTCAAATTCAGTAAGTCTTGTCAAAATCTCGCGTGACTGCGCAAGCGCTTCCTGTTGTCCGTCGGAGACCACTTGACGCAAGAATTCGGCAAGACCAGGGGGTAGGGTTGCCGCAATTCCCAAGGTAGATACCAAGGTAGAGTTGGAAGGAACAACACCTGTACTACCGACTGTGATCGACGAAGAAGAAAATGTATATTGAGAGCTGATTGCCAGGCCTCGATTCATAACAACTATTCGGAATCGACCACCAAGGTCGCTCTCAAAAAAGTGAGTATGAACATCATCAGCAAAGCTGAAGAAATCCAGCCCTCAGCCCCAATGGAACTCACCGAGGACGATCTGGAAATAATAGCCGTCATTTCGCACGAAGAGAGAAAAATGGAACCACGACCTTCCACGTCAATAGAAACACAAGCGGAGGACAGTTTCAAGGATGAAATCAACAAATTAGAATTAATAACTCTACAAAATGACGAGAACGAAGAAATTAAAATGCTATTTGAAAACCAGATAGCAGAGGACATTTTGAGAGAACTTCATTCGATAAGAATTGTACCGTTCGAAGAAGAGGTGGAGATAAGAGCAGCAGAAGTAAAGACGGTCGCCAGTGATAAAAAAAGGAGAAAGAAGATCGGGTGATCGAAACAGTGAAAGAAAAGAAAACCTTAGAGAATAAAGGGGAAGAGGCTAAAATAAAAATCTGAAAAATCCAAGGTGAAACTCATGGAATACGACGAGATATACAGGACGCCTTCCTCAAGGATTTTATGAAGGAAAGTACAAACCATCCGATGAAGAAAACTCGTCAGAATCCAAAGGAAGAAAAAAGAGCCTAAGCCTCGAAACAAGGAAAGGAGAACAAGGAAAAGTTACCTGAAGAAATAAAGAAAAATCGTAGTCTTCATCCTCAAGTTAGCAAGGCAGTAAGCCTTGCTGCTAACACCGCAGGGTGCCACGTAACGAAGAGATCTGTCAACACAGCGCCAGGCTGGACGAGAGCACAGCCAAACCTGGATCTGGAAAGGGCGAGAGAGGTGTCAAGCTTCAACCAGTGCGGACACAAATAACTCAGCTGAGAGTACCATACCCCCGCCTTCGCAGGAGCGAGGTAGGGTATCAATAGTTACAATGAAACGCTACCCTACATGGACGATACTTCCCATGGAGAACGAGACACTAATTGACAATTATGGACGATGGTCACCATCTCAGGACTGGCCGATCACACCGGATTGGACCCGAAGGAGAGAAAATTCGTCACGGAACCCTAATCGAAATGGCAGGTTTTAAAAATATGTATATTTAAGCGTAGAATTTGAAATGTTAACAACTGAATTTTGGTAAAATTTTATGTTATCAGTGTTAAAATTTCAAAGGGGGGTTAATGTAACCCTTGAGTTACATTCCTCGACTTTTGATTTGAAGTGAATTAACGCCACTTTAGCCATTGTGTAGATGCATGTATTTCAGGTGATTTTATATGTGCACTTTTTGTGATTTGTAAAATAATTTGGAAAATTATAATTGTTTAAATAAAATTTATTGTGTGTAGGGAGATTTTACAAGAGGTATATTTTCGAGCAGAGCAAGGTCAACCTTGTCTACTGGTCTACAAAATTACCCACGTAGAATAATACGACAATTAAAACTCAATTTATTTGCAAGCAGACTCGAGTCAACTCATTGATCTGGTTGGGAAAATAAAACGACTTTAATTAGCGTACGTATTTTCATTCCTTTAATAAATTACGAAAGGTCTGCATGCCCCAGAGGCCTCACGTCTAACTATGGTCCAGGCAGTGATTTCTGGATTTAATATAAACTGCTGCTTTTCAGAGCACTATATTCTTGCCACTGCGTGGACTCTGAATTCCGTCGCACGTCGATTCACCTGCGCCAGGCTAAGGCCCTTTTTCGTTTAAAGGAGAACTTCCTGTAAAAGTGTCCATTTGCTATCTCTGACTGAGTTTATGTGAATACTTCAAATAGGCTGTGCCAAGTTTCTCTTTTTATATTTTGAATAGTATAGAAAAAGTGTTTATTGCAGTCATCTGGACTTTCATTTTATTTTATCTTTGTGTTCGCGTTACCCTCGCATGGGACTATATTTTAATCGACAGTTCTTGTTTTCTTCAAAATAATTTCCTCATAAAGGATAATTTATAATGTTCTAGATTGTATCTTCATGATTTCTTTCTAAGCATTTTTGTATCTTTTTAGCAATGGTTTAGCTATCAAATTTTATCGCTATGATTACTCCTAAATACTTGTTATTCGCGTTACCCTCGCGTGGGTCTGATTTAAATAATCTTCGTTTATTTTTATCTCTTTTAGTTAAGCAGAGTTTCAAAGTGTAAGAGTTTCTATAGCCCGAGACTGTGTACAATAGAATAGCCGCTCGGGCGCATTATAAGAATTTTAGGTTTTATACCTGTGTGTGTGTACGTGTGACATCCTAAGAATGGTTAATAATCACTTTTCTTATTAGTTAGGGATTATAGGGTCATAATGTAAATAGAGCAGGCTAGGTTTTCTGAATAAATCTCATATTTTTCTGAAATATCAAGCCTCATTCTCACTCTCGTGTGATCCCTTCTTCTCTAGACTTATTATAATTATTATTTGCTGGGTTATGACGTCATATCACCATATCACCATATATCATATCACCATATCACCATATCACCATATATATATATATATATCCTGTCACGGTCGCCAATGACACCACCAAAACACCCAAAAGTTGTAAATGCGGTTCAAAACGATCGAACGCGCAGAGCACCCGACAATGGGTCGGCGAACAATGCCGATAATCCTAGAGTTCGGGGTGCTGAAAATAATTTAGATGGAAACACGACGACGAACTGGCGAAACGCCCACATTGAGTGGACGAATCACCTCAGGGATGACTTGCTAGACTGCTACGATGCCAGCATTTTCCCCATTCATCGAGGCTTTATGGCGCGTATGCATACTCTGTGGTGCCAAAAACACCCAGAGCTTCAGC
>CAKNWW010054093.1:0-19349 GCA_932074435.1 Andricus kollari
GTGCATAAATTTCATTTCTTTTTAAATTTCGTTCAAGTCACAAATAAGTTTTACGAACAAATAATAAAAAGTACCATTAAATAAGTCCGCAATAGACGGTACGTCGTGATCGTCGCGCCTAGCTGCACTACGACGCAGAAACCGCGCGCAAGAAGTGTTAAAAAACAAGATTGGGACGGGGGGCCCGCAAAATTTGGTGGCCAGGGGGCCCTTGTCGGGATGTAGGGGCCATGCTTTCGACAATGGCTCATTTTAAAGGGAGAAAGTCAAGCATTCTTTTAAACATAATTTTGGAAAAAAAATTAACGGTCGCACTTGGAGAAAAACTCAAAAATATGTTTAAAATTAAAAAATTAAGCTTGAATATTTTTTTAAATCTAAAATCATTGCATTCAGCGTGCCGCGTCTAGCGCGTGACAATTCCGCGAGTAGAAAAATCTTGTGTATGAACATACGGGAGTGCGATGACAAGTATGGTAGTTGAATCGATAAAATCTTTTTTTTTCATTCAATGAATTACCTCAGTGAATTTCGCTGAAAATCCTAAAAAGGAATTGTTCATTCATAATTAATTTCGATTTATTTCACCGAAATTCGTCTATTTCAAGATTTGCGTATATACGTATATGTCTACGTGGGTAAACCAGGGAATCGTACATTGCACGGGAGACATAGAGTATACCAAAAAGTATAGCACTTAATGGCCTTAACGGTATGTGTCTCTCTCAGACGACAACGGCAACAGCATCGTTCCTTCTCATGGCTCGCAGTCTCCACCATTTTAGATCCTCTCTTGCGGTCGGTTCTCACCGGTTCAACTCGGCACTGCTCAACTTCCTTCGTTCGTACTTGCGTTTAAGAAGATAGGCAGGTTTTAGTGACAGCTCTGCTGTTGTTTAAAGCACGATTCCAGGACTAGCATTATTTTGGGCTAATTAATCGTTTCTTTTAAATCAATTTCCAAGGTATTTGGTGGACTTGGAAATCGTCCCTGTTCAATTATAATTCGCGGTCATTTTGTTCAAAATTCGTTGATTAAAATCGCTCGTAATCCGGATCAGGATACTTGGCTTTATTCCTTAAATGAATACGAATTGCGATGCTTGGCCAACGAGTTGTGCATTAACCCGACCGGGCTCAATCCTGTACTGCACGACAGAATACTGCAATATGTCAGGGTGCGTGACGGAGAAGTTAATGTCCCTTGGCATAGGATGGACACTTTTAATGCGTTTGCAATGCAAACTGACGTCATGCAGGGTAGTAACCCTTGGGGATTACGAATGCCCTCTTTTTCTAATAGTCAAGAAATGCATTCTTTAAATTTCATTTCCGCTTTTACAAAGGGATTCACAACTGCTGCTACTACAACGTCGAAGGTTACGACTATAGCTAGTACAGGTGCAGCGGAAAAAATACGATTGATAGGGTCCGCAATCCCCAACGGGAAAATTTAACAAATATCCCTCACGATATTTGGAATTCCACACATTTACCAGAAAGCGAGTTGACACCTACTCCTACATACAATAATTTACATAGTCAAGTTAACTTCGATATCCCCCCACCGATAGCAAGTACACCGTCTCATCTAATTAATCAAGCACCGGTGCAAGCTCAGAAGAATTTTCAACAAAAATTTCCGAAAATAAGGTTTTCTCACCGGTGACTGATGCCGAAGTGATAAGTTGGGCTGAATTCCAAGTCGATTTTAGAGATCGCTTTACAGGTGATAATACAGATCACAGAAATAGGGAACAGATTAGAACGCAAACTGTAAGCCCTAAAGAGGAAATCGAAGATTATCTCACATGTCTAATTGGCCTTTATAATAAATTAAGACTGCCGAGGTACTAGATAAGAGCAGATAGATGAAGTCCATCGCAGATTACGCCCTGATTATAAAAAGCATATTAAACGTCGGGGCGTTAAAACATTAGAAAATTAGCCCATTTAGGTAAGGGTTGGGAGGCGGAGTGGGCAACATTCGAAGAATATGGGCTACCAACTCCACCGGAATCTTCTTTTATTCCGGAATTCGCACATACGCCCGGGAAAAGTAAGGGAAACAAATTAAATTCAGCGGCTACAGATAATGGATAAAGATAAAGTGCTCAAGTAGATTCCGACTTGGATTCATATGGCGAATCCGATGCGCTTAACTATGAGGAAATCAACGAGCGTTATTTCGTCAAATTAAAAATCGGTAACACAGAATTAGAAGCTCTGGTCGATTCGAGTTCCAGAAAATTGGTCCTAGGTAAACAAGGAATCGAATTGGTCAATAAACTGGACGTGAAAATTACACACTCTAGGATAAAAGCGATCCTGTTCCCTAATGGGACAACGGAGAGAGTATTCGGGAGGGCAGTCGTCCCAGCGAAACTCGATACAGTAGAAAAGCAGGTTGTTTGTAGAGCAGTCATTAATTGCAAATACCAGTGTGTGTTTGGCATGGACGCTGTCAAGATTTTCAAATTGATAGTCGACAGTAGTACTGCCACGTTACAAATGGTCTATGACGATGCCACACCACACAAGACGATTAATCGATCGCATAATAAGTCCAGAATTGGAACCACATCCCTTCGCCTATCTTGATGATATAATTATCGTTAGCAAGACATTCGAGGACCACATAAAATGGCTCACACCAGTTTTGGAAAGAGTGGCTACCGCGGGCCTTAATATAAATCCGGAGAAATGTCTATTCCTTCGGAACGAAATCCGTTATTTATGATACCTGGTGAATACAGAGGGAGTCCAAATCGATCCTGAGAAATTAGGTCCCGTGGTTGATTACCCGGCATCAAAGAATATAACCCAACTCCGGAGGTTCTTAGGTTCCGCGTCTTTGTGTTGTATATTTATACCAAATCTAGCTACGACTTCTGAACCCCTTACGCACTTGCTTGGCAAAAATTGCCCTTGGATTTGGCATGAGGGGGAAGAAGCGGCCTTCCAGGCTATTAAGAAGGCGCTCGTCTCAGCACCAGTGGTGGTCCCATGTCCAAATTTCGCTTACCGATTTACTTTACAAGGAATTTTGTATTTATTTCAACCATTTGAAGGAATTTTCAAAGATTAGGAATATTTTCGGGTATTTCAAAAGAATACAAGGTATTTTCAAGAGATTTCAACAATTTGAAGAAATTTCTAAAAAAATTGGAGGATTTAAAAACTTTTAGAATTTTTTTTAAGATTCCAAGAATTTTTCATTTGATTTCCGTAATTTAATTAATTTCAGAGGATTTGAAATATTCTAGAGTCACTTAAAAAATTCCAACGCATTTTTGAAAGCTTTAAAATGTTTCAAGTGATTTTTAAAGTTTTTAAATGTATTGAAATATTTTGGGGAATTTCTAATGACTCCAATGATCTTTTTTATTTGGATAATTTGAAGGAATTTCAAAGGATTTGAAATATTATAGGCTGTTTTTAAAATTTTCATTTTATTTTAAAGAGATTAAAAAATTTAAAGAATCCAAGGAATTTTCAATTGATTTCAGAGGATTTAAAATATTGTTGAGTATTTTAGAAGATTCCAAGGCATTTTCGAAAGCTTAAAAAGTTTCAAGTGATTTTTAAAGAATCTAAGAATTTTTTTTTCATTTCAATAATTTGAAAGAATTTCAAAGGATTGGAAAGATTTTAGGGTGTTTTTTAAAAATTGCAAGGGATTTTGAAGACCTTACAAAAGCTTAAAAAAGTTTCAAGTGATTTTTAAAGAATAGAAGGTTTTTTTTTCATTTCAATAATTTGAAAGAATTTCGAAGGATTGGAAAGATTGTAGGGTGTTTTTAAAAATTGCAAGGAACTTTGAAGAGCTTACAAAAATTTAAGGAATTCCAAAATATTTTGAAGGACTTTCAATATCTAATATCACTCATAGGATTTAAATTATTTTATGGTATTTTAAAAGATTCTAAGGCATTTTCAAGAGCTTTAAAATGTTTCAATTGATTTCAAAAAATTGTAAAGCTTTTGAAAACTTCAAGAGTATTTCAAACGAGTATAAGGAATATTTAATTGGTTTCGGGGGATTTGAAATATTTTAGAGTATTTAAAAAAAATGTTAAGCATTTTTAAGAGATTTGAAAAAAGTTTGCATGAGGTATTGTATTAGAGTTTCCTAAAATTTCGTAAATATAGATCGATTTTTTAGGACCTACGCCAGGTTTTAGGGTATATTAAAACATTCCAAGGAATGTTCAATTAATTTCGGTAACCTGATAGGATTTGAAATGATTAAAAATATTTCAGGGTATTTCAAAAGATTATTTAAAAAAATGTCAAGTGATTTCAAGAGCTTTCAAAGAATTCGAAATATTTTACGATATCTTACAAGATTCCAAGGAATTTTCAAATAATTCAATGAATTTGAAATATTTGAGTTACTTTTAAAAACCAAAGGAATTTCTCAGAGCTTCAATGTATTTCAAGGCATTTCAAAAGACTATAAAGGAATTGAAATATCTAAGGGTATTTTTGAAAATTTCAAGAGATTTTCAAGAACTTTGCAAAGTCTCAAGTAATTTCAAGAGCTTTCAAAGAATTTGCAATATTTTAGAATATTAAAAAATAATTTATAACTAAAATTTTGAATTATTATGAATTTTGTTTATTAATTTATTATTTCATAATATTTTAAAAGACCACAACGGATTTTATAAAATTTCTGAGGATTTCTCTGTTTTTAAAGGATTTTAAAAGCTCTCAAGGTTTTTGAATGAATGTCAAGGATTTTAAGAAGTATTGTTATGTTATAACGAACAAATGACAATTTATTTTAGAAATAACATTTCTTTTAATTTATAAAATCAAAGAATTTATTATGTTAATATAATTTACAAATAATTTAAGTGTTAAACAAATTTAGGAGCCAATTATAATATATTGAATTATAATTATATTCACAACTTCTTATTGGAGGCTACAAAAAATGATTCTGTGGTGTCTTCTAATTATTTTATAAGGATATTTTATGATATTAATTAAATGTAAATTACATAGAAAATATAAGTATTTGGTTTATTCTGTTTCATGAAAAAAAATTAATAGGCGCGCCCCTTGGAGCGCGCAAGACTACTAGTATTATAATAACAACAGGCTTATTTGCCTTATTCTCTTGGCATAATTTGCATGTTCCAGCCTTGCACCTGCCTTGAAAAGCATATTTGAAGGACTGTTCTAAGGATTTTTCACCACCCTTCCGTTTTTTATATTTAAAAGAGGTCGGATCCCCAACTTGAATACTAAGTATTTATTAATTGTAAACATTGAAATAATTCTGATAGTTGGTAAAAACGCAGGACCTTGTACAAATGTACATTGTACATATTTATAAATGTTAAGAGTTCAAACTAATTTACAAATACGATCTCGAGTTAAGGCGTAGGTTGACACAATGAAAGTCTACATGTTAGAATAATTATGTATGTTTTAATTAATGTTACGAGTACAATTAGTATAATAAAACGTTAAGACCACTTGGCTTAAGCGTACTAACATTTGGCCATCCTTGAAAGATGCTTGGTCCCCAAGCATAAACGAAAATTACATAATTGCTTAACCGTCACACATAACCCAATTGCTAATAACAAACAAAATCATTTAATTTACTCTCGTTCCGTCTTTCTCTAACAGGCCTTACATTTATAACCACATTCACGTCTGGATTCTTTTCAACTAAAAGAGAATTCTCTTTTTGAGCTTCTTTCAAAACCCACCTTACTAGTTTTATTGACGTTTGCTTTTACAAATGCAATAGAATCTCCTTTTTCATGAAAATTTTGAACACTCTCATATTCTGAACTACAATCGCTATTTACATCTTCTTTCAAACTCGGTCGCCAAATTTTAATTTGACTGACATGAGCAGTAGTCGGGTATTTTTACCTTCACAATATAAATTCTGAATTTTATACGTGTTCGACGGTAACTTTGTAATAATGACACTTGGTCCTTTCTTTCTAGATTGAAACTTAGTTGACTCACCTGTTGATACATCATTAGTTTTAGCGTACAGAATGTCTCCTAATTCATATTTAATTGTATTATTGTCGTTCTTATCCTACCGATCTTTTGCTTCCTTTTGATCGATCGCAATCGCCTCTCGAATTTCATTTCTAATTTCTTCTAGATTTCTAAAACTCTCCGAATTTTTTGTTATCATTCAGTTGCTTTACAAACTGACGAATTAAAATCACATTCTAATTTCTTTACATCTTGATTCCACCTAAGTCCTTCATTTTCCAAAAGATTTGATTGTAAATAGGTAAAATTGTCTGATTTAATCTCTCCACATGCTAATTGGCTTGAGGATGCCTACTTGAATTTAATGTATGCTTGATACTAATTATTTTGTACAATTCTTCGAATACATTAGCTGTAAAACTCGTACCCCTGTATGAGATAATTCTCTGATGTGAACCAAATCCATAAATGAATTCTTCATCCTTCTTGATTGTCGTAGGCGCTCTTGTATCCTTAACCGCGAATAATTGACCAAATTTATTTAAATTGCAAACGATTGCAAGGATATAGTTGTTTCCACGAGTTGAAGTCACAAATGGCTCAAGATGATCAATGTTAATGACCTCAAACAACCGTTTTCCGGGATGAACAGGATGCGATTCCCCTGCTTGCTTTCTCACCGTCCTTTTTGTTAACAAACATTCTAGATAAGATTCAATGTGCATTTTTACATATCTTCGCATTCCTGGAAAAATCTTGATGCTTAATTGATAGCGCTTTACGCATGGCTGTTGGCGTAACATACAATTCCTCATTTTTATCTTTGTAATCGATTTTATACAATCAAACATCTCTTAATATGTAATCTTGACATTCGTCTTTCTCCATTCGGGTACGTTCGTGTTCGGCTTTTTCTATAATTTTATTTTCCTGGCTAACTTTTCGTCAACTCTCTGGTACATCAAGATCTCATCTTCGTGCATCGGAATATTCAGAATCGTACATGGTTCATCAAAAGAATTAACCTCTTCTACAGGTGCTCTGAATAATGCATCTATGTGTTGCAAATTCCCACTGTTGCGATGGTGTATATCGAAATAAAAAATAGCGAGAGAGCTGAGTCAATGAATAATCACAGGACCACAAAATCTAAACCCTTGCAACACGGACCAGACTACGTGGGTCTTATATTTGCGGGGTCGTCAAATTCGAACCCGTTGTCCGTTTGGTCCCACAAGGTCAGGGTCAAGGTCCGTTCGAGGTCAAACTTACAAAATCCATCGCTAACCAATCAAGTCAGAGTACCTATAGGTTTTCGAGGTCGCTGAATTTAAATCCGTTGTCCGTTTGGTCCCATCAGGTCAGGATCAGGGTCAATTTAAGGTCAAGCCTACAAAACTAATCGCGAACCAAATAAGTCAGGGTATCTATAGGTTTTCGGGGTCGCTGAATTCAAATCAGTTGTGAAAGTCAGTTCAAGGTCAAACTTACAATATTCAACGCTAACCAATTAAGTCAGGGTATTTATAGGTTTTCGGGGTCACTAAATTCGAATCCATTGTCCGTTTGGTCCCGTCAGATCAAGGTCAACTCAAGGTCAAACCTACAAAATTCATCGCTAACCAATTAAGTCAGGGCACCTATAGGTTTTCGGGGTCGCTGAATTCTAATCCTTTGTCCGTTTGGTCTCATCACATCAGGGTCAAGGTCAATTCAAGGTAAAAAAATGGACAACGGATTTGAATTCAGCGACCCCAAAAACTTATAGGTACCCTGACTTAATTGGTTAGCGATGAATTTTGTAAGTTTGACCTTTAACTGACCTTGAACCTGATTTGATGGGATCAAACGAACAACGGATTCGAATTCAGCGACCCCGAAAACCTATAGGTACCCTGACTTATTTGGTTAGCGATTAATTTTGTAGGTTTGACCTTGCATTGACCTTGACCCTGACCTTATGGTCCTGTGTAATTTGTGGATTATTTGTTTTTGATTTGTAAATACATATAAACTAACGCTTGGTAGTCCGTGTAAATGTCAAAATGAATACCGATAAGCAAAGGTCTTAATCGAGTCGTTGCCCACACAACAGCCAAAAATTCTAGCTTACTAGAATATGATTTTTACGCTTCTGAGGTTTTTCTACTAATTGCGTGAATTAATTTCTGTTTCTCCCCCTCGTTTTGTTGAAACAAGATCGCTCCTAAACAGATTTACTATGCATCCGTGTGCAATTTACTGCGTTTTGCTAGTGGATTATAAGGACCCAAAATAGGCTCCGAACTGATCAATTGTTTGATTTTCTTAAAAGACAATTCCTAAGCTTCACCCCAGCCTAACTTTACCCCACCTTTCCGGCTTTTACCGGCTAAGGAAACTAAATACTTGCTTTAATGTTTTTAAAAACTGGTTGCAATCCATCTTTTCCAATTACAAATCCAAAATAATCCACTTTAGGCATTCCGAACTTGCATTTATTTAAAGTTTAAAGTTAAACCGGCTATTAACAAAAGATCCAAAACTTCGCTTAACTTTTGGACAAATTCCTCCAAAGTCTTGGCATGATTCAAGATGTCGTAAAAATAGATAGATAGGCGTTTATTTGTCGGCCTGCTGGCCTTAAAAAATTGACTTGCTTACAATTCCATTTTTTTTACAGAATGTTCTTAAAACTAACCCTCAAAAACTAACATCCATCCACACCTTATCTCTAAGACCGCTCGCTCTTATCGCCTTGCCTTCCTCGCTTCGCGTCGCACGCATGTCCCTACTTTCTCGCTTTGTCTCGCATTGCCAAAATCTGCCTCCGCAGCTATTACCTAATACGTACATTTTACTTACAATATTTACATTTTACTTATATCTACTTCCTCTCCTCTTTCAAATCTGTCCTTCTCCATTCCTCTTCCTCCTTCCTTCTCTTCTTCTCCATCTTACCTAACTACCCCTTCACCCATGCTACTGCCCTTTTGTCAACCCTGTCACGCATCAATACCATGCTGATCCCACTCCTTTCCACCCTCCATGCACCCACGCCTCATCCTCGCTGTAAGCTCCTGACGTCCTTTCTCACACAAATATTGCGCTCTCTCCCTTGGCATAATCCACCCATACTTCCTGCAGTCCATTAATTCTAAAATACCGTTCCTTTTCAACCTCTTTCTTCCCACACCCTCTCCTGTTCTCCGTCTCCCACCAATACTCCCTCACCAGCATAATTAGGCGTATTCCTTGCCAACCCCAGTGTCCACTTTACATTCCTCACCCATATCCTATTTACCTCCGCACTTTTCTTCCACAACCACACTTCTACTCCATAAAATAAGACACTCGAACTGCCTTTCCTTTCCACTTCCATTCACCTCCCTTATTCCTTTCACCTCCTTTCCTGAACACCATAACCTTGGACTTTTCCGCATTCAACTCTAACCTATTCTTATCCAGATATCTTCTCAACCTCTTCATCATCTCCGTTAAGGCCTCCTCGCTCTTTGCTAGCAGCACTATGTCATCTGCATACGCGACTGACAATATAATTACCCCTCCTACCTTAACCTGCCTTAACCCCTTATTCATCCAGAAACCCTCCAAATCCCCCCCCCCCTCTCATCCAACTTTCATCTCTTCATTTACCTCCCTTACCCGTAAAGACGTAAATACTGTCGATGGTGCTCCTGCCCTCCCTAAAGCCCGTCTGCGTCTCTGGCAATATTCGTTTCCCCTCGACAGCCTTCAGCAGCCTATCCGACAACACCATCGCGAATACTTTATACGCCGTATTCATTAGCGTAATCGCGCTATAATTGTCCAACCTATCCCTATTCCCTTTCTTGTACAGTGGCACAATCAACCCCTCCCTCCACCCTCTTGGAAATCCCTCCCCCTCCATACTTTCTTCACTACCTCCTTCAGCCTCTCCCTAACCTCTTGTGTGCTAAACAGCCACGCTTCATTCTCTACTCCGTCCAGCCCTGCTACCTTAGATATTCTCAACTTCCTTATCTGCTTCTCTATCTCCTCGTCATTAAACTCCTCTCCATCTACCTTCCTCGTTATCCTAATCCCCTCACCTCTCTTCCGTGAATCTGAGTACTTCCTCTTCACCTTTCTTTTCACCTTTTTACATTCCCTATCCCACCACGGATTCACCATTCCTTTCTTTTTCATTCTAAATATCTTCTTTTACACACACCCTTTCTCTTTCAGATCCTCCCATATCTCTTTCACCGACTCCCCTTCAAAGCGTACATTTCCTAACAGCTCCTGATACTTCTCTATCGCCTCCCTCGTCCAGGTTACCTTCTACCCTAACGAGACTTCTTCCCCACCTTGCCTTCCGCTCCCCTCACCTGTCGTCAAAATAAGTAAGACCTACATTAGCATGATTTGAACCAAAAACCCTTTTAATTGATTTAGAAAATAGAACGGGCCCTTCATCCAACCGAACATTGCTCTCTCAAATTGACCCGTCTCATCTTGAGTTATAAAAGCCGTCGTTTCTTTCGCAGTTTTAGTTCATTCAACGTGTAAATAACCAGATGACAAATCTAAATTGGCAAAAGACTTGGAGCCATGTAATTGATCTAGACCATCATCGATATTTGAGAGGGAAGTTTGCTCGAACTGTTATCTGATTTAATCGCCGATAGTCGAAAACTAAACGCAGTGATCCATCTGCTTTTGTAACTAAAAATCACGGACTAGCAATTGGTGAATTTGTTTCTGTAGCTAAACCGACTCGTTTATAATCTCCTGTAAGATTTCGCATTGTATCACATTCTGACGAACTCAAATTATTCGGCTTTGCAGAAAACGGTTCCGACGCTTCTTTTAACTGTATGTTCATTTCCAGAACATCTGTACGTCCTAACATATAAAGTCTGATCGCTGGTGATGTGAAGGGCTCTCAGCATTTTTAAAAACACTAAAAAATTTTATTTTCCAAACATACATTCCTTTTTGAAATTTAAATGCGCATCTTCTTTTCCTCTTAAAAAAGTTGTATCTCGGTTCGTTTTTGAAATAATTTCAATGAACACGAACTTTGCAAACTGACGAAATTCTGTCTTTTTTTCACTTCAACTCGTTCTAATTCCAAGAATGTTGACAAATTTTACTTCAAATTTGCAGGAATTATATTTCAAAGTATACTTCAATTGAAGAAAGTGTTAATAACCTACGACTGTTTTATTCTCTCGAGAAACGCCGCGAGCACATAACTCAGAGGCGGCTTTTAGCTGGGTAGGCACGGCCATCTAGGAAAGTTGGAAAATTGTATTTGTCATTTTAAATCACTTAAAAAATTTAATTATTCAGCTATATTTTGGTATTCACGAAATTGAAATACACTTTTTGAGCCTAAGCTCTTACCCATACGATGTACAAGTCTCTTCTGAAGATTTGTATGTGCAAATATCTAAACATTTTATATTTCTGCTTTGAGGGCAAAAGGCATTGCCTATGTTTACAAAACATTCCAAGAAAAATATGTAGATATTACATATAAAAACGAACCAGTTTATGATTAATCCTAGATGGCCATGTCTACCCAGCTAAAAGCCGCTTCTGAGTTATGTGCTCGTGGCGTTGCTCGAGAGAATAAAACACTCGTAGGTTATTAACACTTTGTTCAATTGAAGTGAAACTTCACAGGAAACGTCTACGAATACTAATGAACATTTCATCCGCTGGAAGTTTTTGATAGCTTAAACTTACGTCGATAAACTTTGCGATTTAAAATATTGGAACCATTTTCGTATACTTACCGAGAAAAACATTACACAGCCACACAAAAGAAAATCTTATTTCGGGTCTGGAGGTCAGACCATGTTGACCATGTGTTTTTGGGGTAGCTGAATCCGAATCCGAAGTCAAAAAAGCCCCAGCACGTCAGGGTTCTGACATAAATTTAAAAAAAAACTTTTAAAAAATGTATGAGGTTTGATGAGGTTACGTCAGAACCCTGACGTGCTGGGGGGTTTTAGACCTCGGATTCGGGTTCAGCGACCCAAAAAACATATAATCAATATGGCCTGACCTCCAGACCCCAAAAAAGATTTTTTTTGTGACTGTGTTATTAACCATTTTTCATAACAGAACAAATAAACTTATACTAGACTACCGCTTGAAGTATACTTTGAAATACAAATCCTTCAAATTTTAAGTAACAATTTTTAATATTCTGTGAATTAGAGCGAGTTGAAATAAAAAATAACGGAATTTCTTCAGTTTAAAAATTCGTTTTTATTGAAATTATTTCAAAAACGAACAGAGCTACACATTTTTTGAAGAGGAAAAAAAGATGCGCATTTAAATTTCGAATAAGAATATATTTTTGAAAAATTTAAATTTTTAAATGTTTTTAAAAATGCCGAGAGGCCTTCCCACCACCAGCGATCAGACTTTGTATACCCTTCTACGATCCAGCGGTTCAATTAAATTTTCATAAGGCAACATCAGTTCACAATCACCGACTAATACATTAATGAAATTAATCGATCCCGACTGAATACTAACTATTTGGTTAACAATTGGTCTCAACTCTTCAAAGTTTGACGCGATTCTTGATTCTTTAGAAAACGGAAAATTATTTTCATGACGATAAGTTATTTGATCACCGAATTTATAAAATGCAATAGGAGACAATTTAGGAAAAAATATACCGATACACGAGCGGCTGAGAGAGCACCAAAAGTGGCTTGAATTCAACATTTAATTGGATTTATATGAAGCTTGGTATAAGGGGGTTCCTGACTTCTGTTACGTCCAGAAGGGAGTAACTGACTCATAACTTTATTTATAAAACTTACCGTTTTATCTACAGGAGCTAAGCCCTGGTCTAAGGGAACAGCTTGAGGGGGCAAATTATTTCTGAAAATCTATAATTTTAAGTGAACTGGTTTATTTAATTACTAAATGGGATTTTCGAACAAAAATCAGTTATTTGTCTTTGATTTGAAAATGGGTGATTTTGGTTAACTCTGGAATCGGCTTAGAAATTGAAGAATTGGTGGTTGTTGGAAAAATGGTTCTTTCTGTTGTGGACCCTGAAGCAAGGAACCACAATATACAAAATTTGCTATAATTGTGTGTTTGATGGGATTAAGAAAATACAGGTAATTGGCAAAGGGGAAAAAATTATCCAACTCAAAGAGACTCACCAGAATGTTGAATTCTAGCAGAGTTGTCCCAGGAGAAAGGTTGGTAGTTTGAATTCTCAGAATAAGCCCCATAATACTTGTCGGAACTGCCTCCTCATCAGAATGGGAAATAGTACTGAAGATTTCAGAGGCCCAATCAATCCAATGCTCTTATGGAACTTCTTCCTCGTCATAGTAGGGACCTTAATAAATACTGACACTTAGCAGGTCCGAATCTGATCTCTTTAGAAGTTACTGACAGAATCCTGAAGATACAGAGAATCCGATGAAAACTTGACTATTGAGTTGAATCAAACTACTAACATCATGAGGCGATGACTGGGCCGCAGAGCTTCTGCACTGAGGACTGAATCGCGGCGACGACTGACTGCTACTGGACTCACGGCGATGACTGACTGTGCACAGCTATCGCACTGAACACTGAAAACCGAAGACTGAGGTACCCGATAGCTGACTGAGACCCAGCGACCACGAAGACTGAAAAACTGAACTTGAACTTGAACTAGAGACCCGCACGACAAATTGAGGCAACAGTGCCCTCCGCACAGTCGCACTTCTTTTATGTTGAGGATTCCTTCTAGAAGGTATTGATTTTATTCAAGATGTTGCGTATGCGACGGTCACCCGTGGACGATGCGTGGGCGACCCCTTTTTCAATTATAGGAATATGGAAAGAGTAACTGATTTGCGTTCTTACAGGTATTGACTTTACATTTAGACTTTCTGGCGCCGGAGGAAAACTTTTTCCAAGATATACAGAAGCTGCGTAGCTTGGGCATTGATTAATATAATTAAAAAAAAAGCTTAAACAACCACCGCAGGCTCCCACTGAGAGCAACTGCCATCTAAAAATATCACCGGCTCCCAGTAAAACCGCGGTAAATCACACTTATGGCCACGTCTCACAATCGTGATATATATATATATATATATATATATATATATATAGATATATAGTATATATTTATATAGCAGTAGTATTTGAGAAACTTAATTTCAGATATTTAGTTTTTTTTTTGAACGCCTGCAGTTAGCCTACAAAAGTTGTAGTATCAAAGGTCTACCATGTAGAGGTTACAGTGCATTTTAGTTCTCTTTTTTCGGGGTGCTTAATTAATGTGAATCCCCTTGCCTTTCACAAATCGGGGTTATTTTCGGAAATGAGTCCCCTTGCCTCTCATTACTTATCTCCGTCCTCGTCAAACTCTTTCTTCGTCGGTTAATTCGAGTTCGTCTAATATGTAGCTAATATATATATATATATATATATGGAATATAGCTAATATATATAAGTTACGGTTCCATTGTTAAAAGGGGGAGGGGTCTTGAGAGGGCCGATTATCCGTTACGTAATTTAAATACGGCCCCTAACTGATACGTTTCGGGAATTCCAGTCAAGTTTTGCTCGGTTTCGTCGCCTTCCATTTTTTCAATATCTTCCACACACGATGTCCCCGACGAAGTCGTTGTTACGGCTTCTTCTGAAGATTAAAGCATTCTTTAAAAGGAAGAGAGGGGAAGCAGCGAAGACAAGGAAGATATAGGGTCAAGCTTGAAAAATACAAAAATATTCAAATAGCCGCTGGAAAAATAATTTTGTAGAAAAGGATGAGAACAATAAGGGGACAGAAGGAAGCAGAACTGAGGCTAAAGATCCGATGGAAGAGGAAAGATTGAAAGAAACGCGCGAAATGATAGAAGTAATCGGGATATATAAAGAAAAGCAGGAGAAAAGGGGAAAGGAAATAAAGAAAGAAATTAGGCGGGAAATGGCCGAACTTAGGAAAGAAATGAGGAAGTGGGAAGAAGTCAGGGAAAAGCTAGAGAAAAGGATGCAAACGTTGAAAAAAAGACTAGAAAAGCAGGAAGAGACTAATAAACAGGTAGAGGAGTTGGAAGGTAGGATAAAAAAATTAGATAGATCAAACCGCGAGTTTGGAGATGGGGAGAGTGGGAACAAGGAGAATTAAAGGCTGAGAAATATAGAACAAAGAATAGAAAAGAAAGAAAGAGAAGAAAGAAAAAGAAGCATAGTGATAAAGGGTATAAGATGAGAGGGGAAGGAGCTCAAGGAAACAGTGGAAGAAGTAATAAAAAGGATTGATACTGGTGAAACTAAAAAAATGGGAACTTAAGAGGGAAGTGATGACAAAGAGGGTGTTATATGGAAGCTCAGATAGAATAGAGGATAGTTTGACATGGGTAGAAAAGAATATGCAGCATAAGTTAGTGAAAATAGCGGAAGAGGAAAGAAAAAAGGGAAGAAGAACATGGGTTAAGTATGGAAGAATACAGATAGAAGGTGTATGGTTAGATTGAGACAAGGACAGGGAAGAGTTAGTAAAAAATTAGGTGTCACGCAACTAGGAGAGAAAGGAATGGCAGATATAGAAATAGGAAATATTAGGAAACAAAAAGAGACGAGAAACGAAAGTAGAGAAGGTTGGATGATATGCTACTGGCATATAGCAGGCTTGGAAGGAAAGGATAGAAAGTTTATGAGAAATTTGATACAGTGGGATGTAGTAGTAATGATGGAGACGTGGCTAGATGAAAAGGGATGAGAAAGAGTAAGGGGAAGATTACCAAGATGTTAGAAATGGCAGGTTCAAAATGCAAAGAGGAAGAATAAACAAGGCGAAGAAATGGGAGGAATGGTGATGGGGGTAAGGAACGAATGTACAACAATGAAGGATAAAAAGGAGATGAAAGAACAAAAAGAATTATTAATAGTAGACGAGATAAATATGGGATGAGAGAGCTGGAAGCTGGTGGGGTTTACGTGAACAATGATATGCAGGAGAAATCAGAGGAGATAAGAGAACTGATGGGAGAAAATACACAAGATATTAGGGATGGTTTATCTTAAACGGAATTATAGAGGCGGATGAGGGAGAGATATATACACGTTCGGGAGGAAAAAGAGGAACGGTAATTGATTATGTGGTAGTGGACAACGAGGTAAGAGAGAAGGTCTTGAAACTAGACGTAGGGAATTATATAGATTCGGATTACATTCCTATAATAGTGACATGAGAGGGAGAAAAGAGTAATATCAATAAAGCTAAAAAGAAAGCAAAAGTAAAAAAGAGCTGGAAGAGAGGATTGGTCAATGGAAGGTAAATATCACTTTAAGGAAAAGGTCAGGAATATTAAAATAGGGCAAGGAAATGTAAACGAAGAGATGGAAATAATGACAGGAGAAATAAGAAGAGTACTAGAGTGCACAAGCAAAAAAGAAGTTAGTGAAGGAGGGGATAAAAGTGAATGGGATGAGGAATGTGAACAGAAGAAGGAAGTGAGAAGGGAATTAAGAAAATGGAGAAAAGGGAGAAGTAGTGGAGAAGAATATAGGAGAAAAAAGAAGGAGTATACTGAGTTGTACGATAAAAAAAATAGGAAAAAAATAAAAGGTTTGAAGAAGAAGCGGAAAGGCTTGGACAGAAGAAGAGGTTTGGAAGTTGGTAAGTAGAGAGAGAAGAAGGAAAAGAGTAAACCAGGATATTGAGATGGTAGAATGGAAAAAATATTTCATGGAATTACTTGGAGGGGTAGAGAGGAATGTTAGGAAAGGAAGAAAATATGGTAGGGAAACAGATCAGGAGGAGGACATTACAAGGGAGGAAATATTCAAGGTATTAGGGATAATGGAAGATGGAAAGGCACCTGGTATAGATGAGATTCCAAATAAAGTCTGGAAGTATGGGGGGGGCAGAATTAAAGGAATGGGCATGGATATTGTGCAAGAGAGTATGGAGAGGAGGCGGGTGGCCAAAGTAATAGAAGGAAGGAGTAGTGGTACCCACAGTGAAGAAAGGCAAAGGAAAGGAGGTTAAAGATTATAGAGGAGTGACACTAATGCCTAAATTGTATGAAGTATATGCCTGTTTTATCAGAGAGGTTAAAGAAAGAAGTTGGGGGAAAAAAGATAGAACCACCGAATCAGACAGGGTTTAGAAAAGGGATAGGGGTGATGGACAATATATATTTAGAGACAAAAAGCAGGGTAGAGGTAGAAGAGCAAGTAGGAGATAGTTTCTGGTTGGTGAGAGGAGCAAGGCAAGGATGTCCTCTGAGCCCACTTTTATTTAACATATTAATATCAGGCTTGGAAGAACAAATGAAGAGAAAGGGATGGGGAGGAGTCATGATAGAAAAAGAAAATATATATACACTGGCATTCGCGGACGATATAGTGTTGGTGGCAGAGGATGAAGAAGGAACGGCGGGCTTAATTACAGGATTAGAGAAATACTTAGATGGGAAAAAGTTGAATTTAAATGTAGAAAAGAAAAAGATAATGAGGTTTAGATAAGGTGGGAGAAGAAAGAAAGGATGGGCGGCGAGATGGAAGGGAATAAAGTTAGAAGAAGTAAAAGAGTTTAAATATCTGGGATATACCTTGCAAATAAATGGAGATCATAGAGCTCATATAAAAGAAACGTTAAAAAAGCAGCAGGGATAATGAAACAGACATAGGGAATAGGAAAAAGAAGGTTTAAAAAATCGGAGGAGAATGTGTTTATTCGATACGCTGTTATGGCCGCTATTAAGTTATGGAGCAGAGATATGGGGATGGAAAACAAGGTAAGATATTGAGAGTTTACAAGAAAGGCATATAAGGTGGATGTTAGGGGTAGACTGGAGGACGCCCGGATATATGGTGAGGGAAGATGCGCAAAGGGAAACGAGGTCTGCGAAGATATGGATGGGGAAATGAAAGAGAACAGAAGATGCAGAATCTGTGGATAGGATGAGGAAACATGGGAGCATATATGGGAAGGATGTAGGAGAGGAATGGAAGATAAAGGAAGCTGGCAAGAGAATGTGGTAAAGATTCTAGGGGAGAATGGATTGGGGGAAGAGTGGATGAAGGAGTTGGAGGGGGCTAGAGGAAAAAAGGAAACGGAAGTCGCTCAGATTAGAAGCGTAAAGATTTGTAAGTAATGGTTATGTAATAGCATACGTAGATGCGGTCGCGTTGTCGCGCTCTCTCTCTCTCTCTCTCTCTCGCTTGCACTCTCGCTTTCAATCGCTCGCTCACTCGTTCGTTAACACATTCCGAATTGCGATATCGAAAAAATAGAAATAAGGATCTAGATATAAGAGTTTATGTCAATAGTTGTGAATAACTGTAAATAGTAAGGATAAGCTACTATAAAATATGAAGACGGAAGTATTGTAAGGAATGGAGGTCATGTAACCCCTTAGGGGACACATTATGAATAAACAAGAACTTTTACACTTCCTCAGGGAGTAGTAGATGTTTTTTTTTTGACGACGCGAATTGAAGCTTGCAGTCGAAATTTTTGGATCGGAGGAATCCATGACTCTAAAGAAGAGACCAGTCAATTGAATTGAATCCTGGAAAGTTTGTTTGCAAAATGTTATTAGGTTCAGAGAACATTTAGGGAGAATTTTATTTTTCGTTTGAATCGCACGTGTTTTGACAATAATTATTTTATACAATTTTTATGCAATTATTATTATTTTAAATTTAAACAATAATTTTTAAGAACTTCAAACATCAAAAAAATTATTTGGTAAAAATATGTTATTATTGTATTTTTAATAAATAAATAATATTTATTAAAAAATAATGTTTAATTATTTAAATTCTAGAATATTATAATTCGGGAATTTTTGTGTTCGGATGTTTTATAATTCGGTAATTTTACATCGGGGAACTTTTGATTCGAAAAATATCTATTGCTATAAATTCCTCAAATGCATGAGTACAAAGTCAGGGGATTGAAAACCGAGCTAATGTTTGGATTTCTTTTCTATATCGTATTAATTTATGTCCTCTCTAATAAGCAACAACAATTGTAACATTTAGATTCATAACATTATGAACGAGATCCTCAGAATAATTTTCATCAGCTTTATATATTTCTCAGGATTTCTTTACTTTAAAAACATGTATTTTCGTTCCCACATGATCCAGTTACAAGAGTTTTCAATTCTGACTTAAGTGGCTCTCTGCCTTATCTACAATCTTTTGCTAACACATAATGTAAATTTCATCGCTTCCTAATAGCTGTATTTTGCCAGTCGGTTTCTGTTCTTCGTCTTAAACCTTTCTCCAAAAATGCCGTACGGTGCTTTTGTTTTTTTATATAAAATCTGACTTTTTAAATTGACAAAGTTTATTTTCTACAATGTTTGGTATGTACCTTTATATTTTTATTGTTTTCTTTTTGATTATTT
>CAKNWW010054099.1:0-10450 GCA_932074435.1 Andricus kollari
GACATGAGTAAACTTAACGTGATTGGTATGAAAGCTCTGCGCATAATATGCGGGAAAACACTGATGGACAAAGTCCGAAACGAGATGATCCTCAAAGAATGTGGTACGGGGGAGACACTAGTAAATATATGGGAAAGAAATCAGTTAAGGTGGTTCGGACATCTTGAAAGAATGAAAAATGAACGACTGACCAAACAGGTGTATAAAGGTGAAGTAGATGGCACAAGGCCCAGAGGTAGACCGCCGAAAGCATGGATAGAATCTGTAAATGAGACATTAATCCGAAGAGACATAAGAAGCCATGAAAACAGGAGAACTTGCATGACAAGATGCATGGACGTAGAGGAAGCAGGCCGAATATGCCAGAACAGAAAAGTTTGGCGACAGATAGTTTATAAAAAGAATGTGAGTAGAGTGAATGACGCCTGAAACAAAGACCTTGGATACTAATGGGCCCAAGTGGGGAACCACAAATAACAATTTTGTGAGGCTTTCCACGTGGGGTGATTGCTAGAGAGATTGATCAGCAACCTGGGTCGGAGCAGTGTTGCGGAATGAACGTGTTGTTTAAATAAATAACGCGAGCGCTCCAGATCAATCTAAAATATCTATATCTTACACCTATATACCTATCTACCCTATACCTATATACCCATCCACATACTACTATATTCCAACCGAGCAATTCACGCCTACCCCGAAAGGGAAACGGCTTAATGGTATAATAATAATAATAATAAGTATTAGGGGTGAAGTTAACGGCTGTTCCGAAGCAAGTAACCCATACATGGAAGCTTATAATGAAAATGAGGAGATCATTTATCTGGTATACTTTGGAGCAAACAATCTATATGGTTGGGCAACAACACAATGGTTTCCCTATGGTGGTTTCGAGTGGATGCCAAATGTAGATATTAATTTCAATTTCAATATCTCCGATGAATCACCGGTTGGTTATATTTTAGAAGTACATTTAGATTATCCGGATAAATTCATGATGACGATTAAGCAAGCTTAAATTACCGGTCTCAAATTAACACACATTTATCGCGTTTAAAAATTCAATTAATCTCCATGGCTCAAAAAATATATAGACTACAATGGTTCAATGCAGTGTTGCCACATGTACGGTACTTATCGTACATGTACGGTAATTTTTAGTAATGTCCGACTTACGATTACCGTATATCAAAGTACGATAATTGTACGGAAATTTCGATGGAGTACGATCTTATTTTTTTATGACAAATTTAGTGCTGGGACTTGTACAATAACTCGCACGACTCTCAAGCACGAATACGCGAATCTGAACTCACCGTTATAAAAGGACATGGGGAAAGCGCAAAAAATCTAGAACGGTATACTGACGTCCGTCCAGAAGTTCAGAAAAAAGTTAAGGAATTCGTCGCTCCTGCTGATAATAAGGTTCAACGGGCTGAGATACAATTGTGCGGATTTTTAGTATCCCATAATATTCCGTTTTTTGTCATGGATCACGTATGTGAAGTCTTGAAGAATTCGTTCGGGAACTCAAAAATTGCACAATCGTTGAAGCTGAAAAGGACGAAGGTCACGAGAGTTGTTACAAACGTCGTTGGAGAGACTCAAAAAGAGCAACGAATCGAGAAACTCAAGCAGCATAAATTCTCGATTTTGACAGACGAGTCAACTGACATCGCGGCAATAAAAACGTCGTGCATTGTCGTCCGACTTCACGATGAAGAGGCAGGACGTATAGTCAGTCGACTTTGGGATTTGGTGCAAGTGTTCGGCGGCGATAAGCTAACGTCGGCAGATACGAATATCAGCGCTACGGCAGAGTACTTGTTTGCCATCATTATAGAATCGTTGGACAAACACAATATTCCTCGAGAGAATATAATCGGCTTCAACTCAGACGGATGCAACACGATGATGGGCAGTGGAAATTTGAAAAAATTCGTAAAAGTCTCCCCATTTCGCGACATGTTTCTCGGAATCGTTATTATGAAATGATTGTGCCATTCCTTACATCTTTGCACGAGCGAAGCCTGTAAGATGTTGCCGCGGATCGGTGAAGACCTAGCTCGAAACATCAATCACTTTTTCAAAAATAGTTCAAAGCGTCAGTGTAAGCTTGTGCAATTTCAAATGTTTTTGAATCTCGAAGTTCATAAAATGCTGCATCCGTCACAGACTCGCTGGTTATCACTCGGACCCATCGTGGACCGAATCATCGAACAGTTGGATGCCTTGCGGATTTTCTTTGATTACGAGCACCTCAACAAAAGGTTGATGGCCGCTGAGGAGATTCACAAACAGCTGCATAATCCTCTTATGAAAGCATACTATCTCGTCTTACAGTAGGCCTTGCCTAAGTTTACAAACCTCAACAAATACTTTCAATCTGAAAGTGTCGTTGTTACAAGCATGCATACGAGAATGGGCTTGGCCTACCAAGATTTTCTAGGCTGTTACTTAAACCGAAGCTATATAGCCAGGACAAGTTTGCAAAACGTGAACCCAGCAGCTTCAGAAGAGTTTATACCGACCCCGAACCTCTACTTGGGTGTAGGAGTAATTAAGCAAATCTCATCGCTGACTTCAAGACGCACTGCAGAGATTTTCTCATCACCGGATGTATCCAAATGCGAAAGAGATACGATTTCGAAGACCCAGTACTGTCTTCGATAGGATTGTTGACGCCAGAACGAGCTTTGTCCTCCTTGGAGAGGGATTTGACGCCTTCTATAATTCCTCTAACGATGAAACTACCAAGAGTTCGCCCCGCCGATGATCTAAAGCTCCAGCAATTGGATGACGAATGGAGACAGATGCCGCTGATGAAATTACGGGACGAAATATCTAAAGAAACCGAAGACGACGTTTTTTGGGACAAAGTGGGTTTAATGTAATTTGTTATTTTCTCAGAGCAATTACAATTTATAAAAATATGATAAGTAATGAATAATAAATAAATACGTGTATGATATTCTTCCCTAAAATTTGGTTGGAAATAATTCACCTTTGTAGGTCACCGCTAGTTTAGTTATCACTTTGCTATCATGCATCCACGCATAATAATTTAAAAATAGTAATTTAAATAGTAATATAGTAATTTAAAAAAAGAAAGCCGTCCAGATTTTAAAAAATTACAATACAATTTATTTAATCATGTATATTATTGCACAATATTAATATTAATGTTTGATTTAGTCATTTTTAAGGGGCTAGTCTAGTTTTTTGGGCGGAAAATGGAGGTGATTTTTCGGGACTCATGAAAAAAACCATGCGGTCAAATATTTTACAATTTCGAGGATAAATTCAGATACTATTGGCAAGTTAATACACAAAATTTCATGAAAAAATATCAACTGTAAGCCGAGTCATACACTCTGATGTCGAGTCATCCAAAAATGAAGTTGTAAATCGGCTGCAGTTGTAGAGGTCTTCAGAATGCCAGTATCTGAAAAAAAATGTTCACGTTGAACTAGATGACTTTCCCCGTATCATGAACTAGGATGTTTTGAAGATATAGAAAATTAAAAAAATTACAGCGTTTTGAAAAAAAATTGTCGAATTTTCACCAAAAAAACGCTCGTTTTTTGCTCGGCAAATTTATATTTTTTGAAATATCGAAAAGATCCTAGTTCATGGTATGTGAAAACATATTACGAATATTTGTGCCAAAATTCAAATCGATTCGTTAATTTTTCTTTGACCTAGAGTTGCAGCCGTTTTTGAAAATGCAGTTTTGAGAAAAACGCTTTTTAAGTTTTGACAACTGATTTTTGGTTATAAGATTTAATTTTTCATACTTACAGTTAATCTGGGAACTTTTTCTCCAAATAATATACTATCGAATTAGGAAAATAAATCGATTTTTTGAAAGTGAGAAACTAGACTAGCCCCTTAAATTACTGAGTTAATAATCTATACAATTTTAAACATCTTTTTTATATAAAAAAGAATGTTTTGCACATATTATAATTCATATTTTCAATAAATTGTATTGTAAATATTTCTTATTTTACCGACTTTCTTCTTTTAAAACTATTTAATCATTTTGATTAATGGAATTAATATCTTTCATGAAAATTCTTCATTTAAAGTTTTATTAAATTAACTTGTTAACATTAAATTGCATTTTACAGGAATTTAATAACTATTTTTAAGTTCTCTTCCATAACACATTTGAATCTCCCGCCATATTTCACTAAAAATCCCAACTTGCTGCATTTTATACTGCAAAATGGCTTTTTTGATGTCTTCTTGTATAATTGCAATAATTAAATTAAAAATGTGATTTAAAAAACGCGCGCATTTCGATGACTTACGAGTATATATCAGTGGGTATGACTATTGTGTGCGATATTCGTTGATTAAGTAAGATAATCAGTACGGTAAATTTCTTTATCCACGTACAGTAATTGTACGGTAAATTTACAGAACCTCGTACGGTAATGGTGTTCGACCAATCTGGCAACCCTGGTTCAATAAGAGCAGATGCCCGAAACAAAATCGAAAATAATTTATTTTATTGAATGAAAAATGAGGTATATAAAAAAAAATTAGAAACGTGAGCAAATATGTAGACTATAAAATCATCGCAAATTGGGAGGGTGGATACGGTGCAGAAGCCCTCGTATCAAAACCCAACTTCCACAGTCATGCAATCTTTAGTGAAGATCTAGTGGCTGTGGAATTGGGAAAGACGGAGGTTTTCTTCAATAAACCGATATATGTAGGGTTTATTGTGCTGGATATCTCCAAGACGTTAATGTACGATTTTCATTATGACTATGTGCTGTCAAAGTATGGCAAAAACTGTAAAATGCTTTATACACACACTGACAGCTTTATTTATGAGGGCAAATGTCCAAACATTTACGCGGACATGAAAGAATATATCCGCCAGTTCGAAACGTCTGACTACCCTCTAAATAATATTTGCGGTATAAAGCAAACCAATAAAAAGGTCGCCGGCCTTATGAAAGACGAATGTAGCAGTGAAATCTTAAAAGAGTTTGTTGGCTCGCGGAGAGAAATGTACAGCGTGCGAGCAAACGGCGAAGACTTTTTCATGAAATCGAAAGGCATAAAAGCCGGAGTAGTCAATAAAACAATCGGGTTTGATGACTACGTTGACTGTTTGTATAATTATAAAAATCAGGCTCGAACGCAATATTGTTTACGATCTAGACTACACAACGTCGAAACTATAAGATAATGTAAAACAGCACTGAGTCCTTTCGAGAATAAGAGGTACCTATTGCCGTAGAGTATAGATAACCTGGCATGGGGGCACTAGAGAATTAAGGAATCAGCAGATAAAAGAATGGATGTATGAACAGCGAATAGATTGTAAATATAGTATAATTATTTTATAACTTGATATCCATTGTCGGGTTTTATAAATATCGTAAATGCAATGATGGTATTGTATCAATAAACAACAACGATTGTATGTGCATTTTTCGTTTTCTTTATTTAAACAACCTTCCACCCCTGGTTTATACATAAGTTACATTAAGACTAATTTAAGTCTAGCTGAAATAAGTCTAGTTAAACTTTACTTTAATGTTAACTCAACGTTTCTTCAACGTTAACGTAACGTTAAAGTAACCTTCATTTATTATTTAAAAATAATTTATTACATGTCTGATTTATCTATTCAGCTGTTATGTGAACAAGATACAAGATAAATATTTGGATACTTGACTTGTAAAAGTTCTTGTTGATAAAAGCCACCAGCGACGGCGTGATCTTGATAATCCTTTAATTTATACGTAACGGCTTTGGTATGCACAACGTGATTAATAGTAAATATTTCTGTTGTCTAGTAAGTGTATATCCGATGATCAGTATACAAGTTTTTTGGAACTCATCCTTGACTAACTGCCCAGGCATACTTTGAAAATATATCGACAACAGTAAGCATGCATTTGAAACCCATATTCTCGCGAGAATATGGTATCATTTCGCCGAAATCAGCTTGCCATGGTTCATCTATACCACGCATTATCGCGTAACGACATGGATAATTTTTCCTTGCAGGTTAACAGCGTCAAACTGTTCTTCAGCGCCTTGAACGTTACAGAGCCTTTTTTTTATCAATATCGTAATTACCATCCGATGTAACTTCAAAACAAACACCAAGAGGCCCCCGGCTTGCTGCAGCAGCTCGATTCAGAGGATGTCCGTACACGTTGATGATCATTTTAATACTGACATCATATTCAACTGCACTCTCTTAATATATGACTTGAGCCTCTTGCAGTTCTTCAATGATGGACATTATTTCATTAATAATAAATATAATTAGGCTGTTGATTTTTTTACCATCAAATATTGAGGTAATGAACTCGCTGATCGTTTCCTTTTCTTAAATGCACCACCACTTTTTGATGATCAATTGCGTGGGAAAAATTTGGCAATAATATTTGTATGCTTAACTGTATTATTTAGGCGAATGGGTTCAGAGGAACTGTAGTTCTTCTTACCCTAGTAGCAAGATATTTGCAGACTGGCGCCAGCTGGGCACCAGACAAAATTAAAATAACGTTAAATGGTACTAAATAGCTTTCTGTAATAGTATTACACTATATTTCAGCCCTTTCTAGGAGAATATACTGCGGAGACGTCACTACGTTTCAGGTGAGACACACTGAAATATTATAAACATAACCCCTTGTTGTATAAGCTTATTGCATCTACATTAATTACTAGTGTTTAAACTAAATACCAGAATCTGGTTCCTTTGTTCGCCAGATTCTGTTTATTGTCTGGTCTGATCATTTCTCCCGACAGTCTGGTCGACTAGAGGGAGCAGATGCGGAGTCAGACTCTGGCCTCTGGCATACAAGCCAGACGTTGTTACTAGGGTATGTTCATTTGTAGCAATACGAATTTCTTTATAGTTGTTTAGATCCTCAGGGCTTTATTTTAGGCTTTGGTTTCATTAGGTTGTTGGCTAAACGAGAGTTGAAATAAATCATTACTTTTTAATATATTTTTTCACCAACCTTGATATCGTGTCCATCAAAGCTGATTGGAGTATCACTCATCATGAGTGACCCATCACTCATAATTGTCAGTATTCCATAATGCTGAACACATATCTCGAAACTGACTGTGTGCCATATCAGTATTTACATGATCTTTATACACATGTTTGAGATTTCGTTCATCTTGTCGAAAGAGAGCTAATAAATTAACATTATCTCTAACTAAATATATCCAAAAATTCGGGGTATGTCTGACATAAAAAGAAACAGTCGACAATGATATGCCTACCCATGCAGAAGAAGGCTCTAACATTATCCTGCTTGTCACAAGCAATATCATCAAAAATAAATATGGAGTTGCGCTTAGCTTCACTAGATGCAGCTACTTATTTATGCTCAGTGTATGTAGAATTAAAGAAAGCCGTGCATTTTTTACCACCATTGGATGGTCTATAAAAAATTGCACGAATACTGTCTAATAGCAGTTTGCCATGTCGCTTCACTCTCTTCCGCTCAGGATCAATGAGAGTCTGTATATTCGTGACCGGAAGTTTGATAGGTTGTGTCTTGAACCGCATATTAAGATTGGCTACCGCTATAGCTATAAATACAGTGCTTATATAGGTTTCTAGTCAGTCGCGTACTAACCTTCCTCGAGTTCGTAAAGTAAAGGCTAAGAAGCGTCAAAGTAATGACTTAATCAACAGTTTTATAAACAAGTTACCTTTCGAATTACTGTTACGAGGTTACCTGTATTGTAGAACTGGCACGAAATTAGATAAGCAATTAGAACGCTGCTGATAGGGAACTAGCTGGCAAAGCATGGCAAACTGTTTTTTCTAAATATTCTGTTTTTTTATGAAAAAAGCAACTGCATTAGCTATAACTAACATCATGAGAGCTGAATGAAAACTCGGTCTGGGGTTTAAGAAGAAGAAGTTTTCAGAGAAAAGAAAATCAAAGAAACGAGTTGCATTGAGGAATATTGTAGATGCTACTAAAAAATCTATAATCCATAGTAATGGTGCATAGGTAACCATAAAAGCTGCTATAGAGGGTGCTCGGAAAGCTATCAAACGAGCCGGAGGTAGACGTGAGGTGAGAGCACCTCGTGTTCTAACTCAACCCTCAAAAGTTGGTGGTATTTTACCACTAATTCCAATTTTCTCTGGACTCCGTGCAATTGGAGCAATTGTTAGTGGAGCAATTAATAAAGAAATGGAAGAAATAGCTCTTGGTAAACGACTACACTTGAAACCCTATCGACAGGGCCTGAATCAATCGTTCACCCTGACTATTTCAGGCAACTCTTCTGTGCTGAAGGCGGGACATTTTTCATCAAAAGAATTCTCAACAATTAAGAATTATGCTCTGGTCTCGTTAAACTACTCACATTTAATTAAATTCCTAACATTGATGTAGGAAACACTAAAATTTATATGAGTGATCAGGTGGTGACTATACCACCTGTCAGCTATGAAATTGAGGATATTGAGAAGTACATACAGACGTCTCTAAAGTATGGAGACGCTTCTGTTGTAAGAGTGGCGGCTAATGGCGATGAGATTGAGAAACAGGTAGAAACGAATTCGGAAAATAATGGCACTGTAATACATATTAAGCTTAACATAAATACGTTGCGCGGTGAAATTAGGAGCAACCGTGAAGTTAATTTAAAAAAAAAAAAAATTGTAGGTTAACTGTTGGGATTCACATCACGATCAACGCTCTCAGAGTTGAGTGTAATATCACAACTGGACAGTCGCAAAGTGCACAAGATCAAGACGGAGACTTGGTGAATTTTCGAAAAGAGACTACAACAATTCGAGAACACGTAAAGTCAACGTAATGGGTATTGTTTATAATCGAAAGGTAGGGGGAAGTTATACAAGCAAGTCACTATGCAAGAAATCAATCCGTCTCCTATCAGTTCGCAAGAGCCTAACATCTCAGAATGTGCTCTTTCTGAAGCAACTGGGTCTCAGAGTTGTACGAGAAAGAAAAAGATGAAGAGACGACAATTAATCTATATATTGTTTATTTGTCGCTGCTATAAAGATGGAAGGGATACTGAATATTCTAGCTCGAGTAAGCTATGATGAATCTATAGCACACTATGAGGTTCATGCTTATCAAACATATGCGTCATCATCATTTAACAAGAGTAATGAGATTCGAATTGAGGTTCAACTTCAGGATTTGCCAATAAGTTGTTGTTTGCACCATCAGAGACAGCACTTCCTTGACCACTGTAATGCGGGATAATTTCAAATAAGAATAATCAGTTTTACACTCGTTAATATCTAATGCAATATATTTTCAGTAAAAGAGAAAGAGAGAGATTGGTATCGAAGAGGGCAAGCCGACACATAAAACCCTTCGACATAAGCCATATGTACATAAATATAAGAAGCTAAGAATACTGAGAATGAAAACGTAAAGAGCATGGTTCAATTTATTCTTAGAAATTAACTTCAGAACGTGAGAACAACGCTATAAAATTTAGGTGATAAGGAAATTTGTTTCAGATAATGTCACCTTACTCTAGGAGACTTTAATGACCTACGAGTGGAATAGAGGCGTGACGCTAAGATAGGTATAAAAGATTTCTTTACCAAGAAGAGCCGAAATGAACCTTGTCAACTAAATCTATAGTGAGAACGATATGTAATTAGAATTTTCATGGGAAATGCTAGAGAGTGGTTAAGACAGACGGACTGAGTACATGGACCAGTTTCATTTTTGTATAAGAGTGGGGAACGTTCTGCACAACTCAGAAAGCTCTAATCAGGGAGACGCACTTCGATCCTAGATTAGGGTCAACCAGAAATGATCTACACTTTACGCGAAACGGTCGTCTTTCTAAAAAGTTCTCAAATAAATATGTAAAATTTTCTTTAAACTTTTTACATATAATATTTGAATAAACTTATTAAATTTACAAGTTTAATAATTATTTTATTTGGTATATTAAATACTCCTCACATTTATAATTATTAGTCGCAGCTTCGGTTCATCTTTGGGTTGTGGATTCCACCCGGGCGGTCTGAGTTTCTACTCTTAATTGTCAAACAACCTCAGCCGGCTTCAAGAACTGGGTCCACAAATCTATATAGGAACTCCAAACTTTATTAGATATTCTAAACTCATCTTTTTCAAATTCATAATTTAAATTTAACTGAAATTCGCACGTAAAAGTAACACAGATCGTTACAAAATTGTAAGGAGCGCTGAATCAATTCTGCTGCTCGTTTTTCACGCTAGAGTACGTACGGTCGCCTCGAGAATTCGCGGTTCTAATTTAAATGCGACTTCTATACAAGAGTAAGGAATAGATCATAAGTAAGAGAATTGGCATGCGAATCACCGCTAGGTGGCCAATTTGTGCGGTTGTGTCGGTGAAGTCGCTCGTCAATTTTCCTGTTTTTTCGGAGTGTAAGCTTTTTCGAGGGAATTTTTTTTTT
>CAKNWW010054111.1:0-10727 GCA_932074435.1 Andricus kollari
ACAATTTCTGCTAAAATCGGAGAAATGACTGAACCTATGGGAGTACCAAACTTTTGCCTATAAAAAGATCCATTGAATTTAAAATAATTTGAGTTCATAATAAAAGCTATCCCTTGAATCAATTCTTTTTGACTTAATCGAGTACGTGTTTTTATATTGTCCCATCTATTTAAAATTGCCTGTTCAACCAATTCAAAGGTTATACTTGGAAACATTGCAACAACATCCAAAGAAATAACTATTCTTAAAGGATAGCCTTCTTTATGAATCTTTCTCAAACCATAACATCTTGCAAGAACTGTGTCTTCGGTATTTATGTCAGCCCATCTTATATCTTTTCTTAAAAGTCCTTCCTTTCTCCAATTGTTTAGAATCCTGAAAGAGTCTCTTCTTAATTGTTTCAACGGATTATCACTCAATAAATCAAAGTTATCAAGATTGGAAAGCAAATCCTCCATATCCCTAATTTAATCTGATTTCTTCATACAAACTGTAATATTGCCCTTATCAGCATTCGCACAAATTATATCAGGGTTGTTTTTAAGGAAACCTTTCGTGACCATGAAACCTTCAGAAATTTTACGATCAATGCTACTAATGTGCAAACAGGAATTGCAATGGGAGCATTTTGTGGTGTTTGTCCAAATTTTATCGTAAGATTCTTAGTTTATTTTCAGGAATTGATACATTGACTTGAATTTTGGACGTTAAATGGGATTTTGAATATGATTTTAATCTAATTTAAGATTCTTAATTTTCAATTATCCATTTTACTCTTAGACTGGGTTTATCTTTTTTTTGTACAAAATTAATCATATCTGAAGGCATTTATTTATTATCTATGAAGAAAACGATACATGAAACATAATTTATTACTATTATACCATAAAGCTAAGTCCCTTTCGGGGTAGGCGTGACTTACTTGGGGAGGAAGGGAGTAATGTGGGAAAGGTGGTGTAGATTTTTAGATTGGTTTAGAATTTCCGGGTTATTCATATAAATAACACGTTCGTTCCGCAACACTGCTCCGACCCAGGTTTCTGATCAATCTCTCTAGTGACCACCCCAAGTGAAGAACCTCACAAAGTTATAATGTGAGGTTCCCCACTCGGGCCCATTAGTATCCAAGATCTTTGGTTCCAAGCGTAATTTACTCCGCACTGACACTCTTTTCATAAACTATTTGTCGCCACCGATTTCTGTCCTGGCATACCTCTGTAGCTTCCTTCACGTCGATGCATTTTTATTTCCAAATAATGCACTTTGATAATTTATTGTTTGAGCGCGAGAGGGTGAGGACTGGACGTCACTGCACTCTGTTGTAATAACTTAAACATTGGGGGAAAAATTAAAAAACGATGTAAGTGCGCATCACACATCTCGTTGCCGAGTTTCAGTAACGAGAAGCATTTCGAGTTTGAAAATCTAAAAGAAAAAACTAAACCTCTATCTGCCATGTTGTTTTCATGCACTTCACTCTTCACGCATATTGGAAATATCGACAAAGAGTTTAAAGTGATTATAAAAATATGCTTCAATTACAAATACCACAAACATGACACTGAAGGCTCTCGCTTGTCGCTCCGAAAGTGGTTTTGAGATTTGGGTCAGTTCGAGTGATTTCGATTCGCGTCGTGCTCCACAGTGGTCCGAAACAGCTAAAAAGGCGGAAATAAGTCGAATATATGAAAGAAGTTATTGGTGTATAATTGTGTATTTTTTTCACACTTCAATATACAAGGCATCACGCACCAACCATATTTTTATCCTTCGCAACTCTGAAGCCCCAAAAAATGCTCCTGAACATGACGTATCCACAGCAGCGTTGCGCACTCTGAAGTCACTGAGACTTTGGGTGTTTAAGCCTATCGCGTTTATCTCATTAAGAATCGACAAAGAGCTAACATGCTATATACCAAATTAAAGGACACATTTCGCTTCAAAAAAGTGTTAAGCCAAAAGTTGAATGTAGCCCACTGATTGCGGCTTTAAGACGCCCAAATATACACTACTAAATTCTTATGGAAGTCAACAAACGTCAACTTTGCATTGAATTATAAGAATATGTTACGATGTGTCATGTGTGAATCCTAGATAGTATGAGTCGGTAGTGTGTTTAAATCAAGGAGCAGTCGTCGTTTTTTGCCCATACGCGCCCCCAAGCGGTATTTATTGATAAAAGTCGGTAATCGCGTCGTCCACCGCGCGCGCTCACCGCTTGAGCCGACAGGTGCTGCACAGTGGGCTGAATTGGGAATTTACTATTCAAAATAACCTACAGCCTACAATTATTAACCGATTTTCAAATTATTTGTTTAGAAGTGATCAGCAATAGTTGCATAACAGCTTTTATGGATTAGATTTTTTCATTTATATCATTTTATATTTTTTATATAAATATACAAAGAGCGAAAATGAGACATTTTTTAATTACTGTTTTTCATCTGTAAATAAATAACTTAATTAATCCCATTTTAAATGAAAATTATTATCGAAGTATCTAAAGAATATAAGTAATTAACAGGATATTGAATCTAATTGTTATAAAAAATTATGTTAACAAAATTTCAACATCCTGGAAATTTTGCTTGCAAAGTATATTTGTATGTTGAAATTGCTTGATTTCATCGACCGGATCATATTTGATCATGAAAATGTCTTGTCTGTTATGATTTGTTCATTTTATAAACAAATTATATAAACAAATGCATAGTTTAGGCATTTATTGGCAGAAAGTAATCGTTTTTCTTTCCTAGTACATTCACATTATGTTAGTGGTAATATTTATTTGAATTGGTCATTCGATATTATTTTTTATTTTATAAACAAATGCATAGTTTGGTCATTTATAGACAGAAAGTAATCAGGGTTTCTCTCTAACTGACTTCAAATTACATAAGTAGTGATGTTTAGTGACGAAGAATTGTCAATCGATATTATTTTTTTTATTTTATAAACAAATTTTTATAAAAAAATGCATAGTTTGACCATTTATAGATAGAAAGTAACTGTTTTTCTTCATAATCGTCTTTTAATTATATTAGTGGATATTTTAGTGATGCAGACTTGTCATTCGATATTATTTGTTAATTTTATTAACAACTTTTATAAACAAATGCATAGTTTGGCAATTTCTGGGCAGAAAGTAATTGTTTTTTAATGTTAACTCCTTCAAATTATAATTATGATGTTATTGTTTCTCTTTTGATTGACCTTCAGGTTTCATTGATCATAAAATGGTCTCCACCCAATGCTTATTCTCCTCAAACTTTTCCCTCTGTTTATGTGTTTCGCTTACTACCTTTTCGTGGTGTGCGAACTCAGGTAGTAGCGTGAGGATTCTTTTGTTGAGCAGGCTCGGTCCCTTTTTCTGTTCTGTTCAGTTTTCAATCAAGGTGTAGGCGGGTGTGGCTGTTTTCGGTAGTTGCAACGATTATAAATAAATTGTGCTTCTTCTAGAGAACTCAGGTATTCAAGTCTTTCAAATAAAAAGTCAGTGGTTCTTTAAGTTTCAATTATTTGTTCCGTGATTTCCCGACTGGATCGTCTTCTGGTGTTGTGGGAAGTGACGAGTCGGATGACGTATTACCTCCGGTCGTGTCTGGATCGATCGTTCGGTGAACGATCGTGGTCGTAGCTTCCGGAGGCTACATCTGTGCCAATTTTCCAAAACAACCACAACCTTTTTTTGGGCACAAAAGGAGTGCTGCATTGGACATGCTAGGGGACTCGTATCCTGGATCAATTCGACACAAGGTATTTAGAAGTTCAAGATCACGGTGAGAAATTGTCTTGTTCATTTTCGTTGACTTTAACATGACTGAACATGATTCCTTCGCTATCCCACGCCAGTTCGTCATTAATTCAAAACATTTTGGTCCTTCGAGCCGGATAGTGGGTTGGCGAGGAGAGCATGAACTTGAAGTAATTTTTTTTTTTAATTTCATAGTTATAGTCAATTATTTGACGTTTTGAAGAATGCAATGCTATTAATATATTTCGAAAGAGTTTTTTAATAGGGAAAATATCCTACGTATATGGAATGACATTTTTCTGTGAAAAAGGAGCGCCTTTCAATATCGAGCTTAAAAAATAGACTGAGCTTGCAATAAATTATGTTAGTAAAATATCGCATGGATTATACAGAATAAAAGTTCACGTTGAGGCTTATTATTCATCTCATTTTTGTCAGATTTTCAATACTGTCAGAATTTTGTTCATTCTTAGTGGAAAAATGTATCCAATCACTTTAAATGTCATTATAATTACATGACGTGCAATTTTGAACAATTTCGATGTGGAATTCTTGCGGGTTGCATACTTTTGTGCACTTTGGAGTTCAGCCTTGAAGCATAAAATTTAAGTATGCAATTTGAACTATTCTCAGGATGTTGATTGTTTGGATTGAAATGTCTACTAGGCCAGGTGGCAGAGCAAAAAAAAATGGTCATTTTTGACATAAATTCCGACTAAAAAAGTTATGGTTTTAAAATGTTCTTTGGGTCAATTTAAGGAAGCTTTTTCGTTATCCCCCTCCCCCAACCTCTGCGTATCTTTTGGCAGTGGCGTACACTTTCTAAAACCAGTTTTTTATTTATAACTCGTTTGTTTATGGTTTTTTTTTGCAAACTCTGCGTCCACAAAAATTGAAGTAAATAAAATTCTCCACAAAAAAGGTTCTATTAATTTTTTTTCATACGACCCATATTTTTCGAGTAATAGCCTGGCAAAGTCCAAAAATTTGTAAAAAATGTTGAAAACTTGCACTTATACTAGTTCTGAAATGACGTTGGATAAATTTATGCACTAATTGTCGGTATGATCAATGTTAATAAATAAATAATACACTAACAACTTATTTTTTATTTTTATAAATAACATTATTAATGCAATAAATTTTTTTATTATATACGGGTTTCACAATTGCGAGTCTATGTATGTAAATATTTGAGACCACTAACTCGAAAAATTTAGAGAATAGCTTAGTCCCTTAGTCGTTGGAATGTTGAGAAACATCTACACACATTTATGGTTGATTTTGAACCAATCTATTTAGATTATTACATTTTCCAAATAGAAAAAGAAACAATCAAAGTTTAATGTATTTCTAACATTGCTAATATTTAATGCATTCTTCTTTCAACAATTTCACATAAAAAAGAGATTTCTTTCAACAAATTGAGCTAAATTATTTAGCCTCAATTAAAAGAATTCTGAAAATATTCATAAGCAAACCCTGCAGATTGGAACGAATCATGAATTTTGTGACTGAAATCTATTTTATCTTGAATAATTTTATGCAAAATGAGCATGAAACAGATTCAATATTTAAAAACAGAATTCCAAACTATCTCACTTTTCGCCTTATCAGAGACAAAAATAACCAAATGAAAAAAGAGGGAGGAAAAGAGTAAAAGTCAACCAAAAACCAACCTCTCACTTTTTCCTTTCTCCATACTTTTTATACTACCAGGAACCAACATGTTTCGGGGCCAATTTAGACCCCCTCATCAGGCATTATCTCTAGGAAAACTACAAGGTGTAATTAAAAATGCTTGTTCTAGTTAAATACTCAAAACATAATACCTGCAATTAAAAAGAGGCATATACATACACAAATGCACAGAAACATACATACACATACATAAAAATACATATTTATACTTCCCCCTTTAAAGGTTACTATATGTAATTTTGTATTCATTAGTGAAAAAAAGAAAAGTGAAAAAGATATGAAAATTATTCTGTATGATAAAAATAAATAATTATTTAAAATTCTATCCATTCAAGTAAATTTTTTTGCTTGACTTTTTCTCTTTTTCTCCCTCTTTTTTCATTTAGTTATTTTTGTCTCTAATGAGCCGAAAAGTGAGGTAGTTTGGAATTCTGTATTTTTAATTGTGAATCTTTTTCACGCTCATTTTGCATGAAATTATTCATGATAAAATAGATTTCTTTTCGATCTTAAGTTTAAAATCGACATACATTTTTCTTGTTACAGCCACGCGCTTTTCATTTCAGTCAACACTTGCTGAAAGTGGTGAGCCCTGTTCTACGCCAATGGTATTTGTCGTTTTTGTTTTGAATTAAAATGATCCTAATTCAATTTTTTGGTACGCCTGTGACATTCTGGATTTTTTATATTCCAACGACCAAGCTATTCTCTAAATTTTTCGACTAAGTGGTCTCAAATACTTACATACATAGGCTAGCAATTGTGAAAACCGTATATAATGAAAACACTTATTCCATTAATAAAATTATTTATAAACAATAAAAAATAATTTGTCAATGTATAATTTATTTACTAACATTGATCTTACCAACAATTAGTACATAAATTTATCCAACGTCATTTCAGAACTAATATAAGTGCAAGTTTTCAACAATTTTTACAAATTTTTGGACTTTGCCCGGCTATTATTCGAAAAATATGGATCGTATAAAAAAATAACGGTTCCTTATATTGACCCAAAGAACATTTTAAAACCATAATTACTTCAGGCGGAATTATTGTCAAACAAAACTACGTACCGCCTGGCCTATACCAAATTTGACATTTTTTGTTTTAATACTGTACATTTAAAATTTAATTTTGAAGGTAATAACTTGAAAAAATATGATTTAATCGTTAAATTATTCATATATTGTGAATTTCAACTCTACAGGTTTGGATTCTTATTTTCTAAATTTTTAAATTTTGTGGCCTTTCAAGGTTTCGAAATTTCCTCAAATTCGTAGAAATATTGTAATGTTTTGAAAATCGATGATAAGACAGGAACGTTTAAGCCAAAAGAAAGAACGTATTGAAAAGATAGGAAGTTTATTGAGATATTTCTTAGAAATTTATTATTTTCATAATTTTTACATTTATTTTCATTGACATCAATTTTGTTTATCATTTCGAAGGACTAGAACAGGCGTCCTCAAGATTTATGTTTAACTTATGTGTAAAAACATCTTTTGAATCTCTTGGAACTTGAATTGATAAAGTTGATGATGGATTGTTTGCAACATTGCAAACGTCTCGAGACGGGCTCTCAAGCATGACAGGCATATTGATGGTTGATTGTTTGCATGATTGCAAACGCTTTGAGACAGGTTCTCAGGCACGGCAGACATATTGATTCTTGATTTGTTGCAACATTGCAAGCACCGTGAGACAGGCTTTCAGGCATGACTGACTTATTTCCCATGTCAGATTATGTATTTTGTCTTGTTGTTTTGTTATCCATCTTTGCCTAAATCTTAATTAAAGTTTGAGAAGCTAACTTTGGCCATTTTCCGACGTCTCTGAATTGCAATGTAGGTTCAAACTCTCCTTCTTGCCTTCGCATATTCTGTTGTTCTATGTCCCCAAAATGAAATCCCTGACTGGGGTTCTGTTTTGTCATTGAGATTGGTTGCAGGTCTGCAAACGTTGCACAATTCATGAAGATTCCTGGATATGTCTCATCATGAGAGTCATGGACCTTTTGAGGAGCAAATTGTCACTGGTAGCTTCGATCACACATATGGGGTATAATTTCTCAAGTGTACCCACCTCGAAAATGAAAGTTGTCCGATCGGCCTAAAAATTGGCCCAATTGTATTCCTATTGGATATTATACCTCACACCAAAAATTAATTAATTTTTATCATTATTTATCAAAGTGGAGGGGGTACAATTTTTGTTTTTTTAAGAAAGGCCTTACTTTCAAACATTTGTAACTTTTTTCCTATTGCTTTAAACAAAATTTCTCTACAAATGTTTTTTATAGATTTTTTCACAAACTTTTTGGTGGTTGTAACGATTTTCAAAAAAGTCAAAATTTGACCCTATTTTTTGAAAATCAAAAAGAAATTTGACTTTTTTTCGAATCTCGACACTATTTTTTTCTTCAAAATAGTTTTAAAAGAAAGCTGAGATTTTTTCCTATAAGATACCCAATTTTCAGAGTGGCGACTTTGTTTGTCTTTGAGTAGTAGAACGATACGTAAACAAAATGCCATGATAGAGCGGCTGGCGCGCGATCTCCCCTAGTGCGCTCACGCCGAGGATCTTTGTGCAATGCTTTACTGCTAGTTTTGTAAGTGAAGTAATATTTTTTGCTACTAAAAAACTGTTTTTTCTTCTTCAAAAAGTTAGCCATAAAACAACTAATTTTAAACTCCGTGGTCTTCCCCACGACTTCCGTTTGAAATTCCCTGCACTACCAGAAGGAGCTCAAATTTGCAGTTCATGTAGATACCATTCCAACAACTCAGCGGGAATATCATCCTTGAACTCTGGTGATATTACAGAATCTTCCGGTAGAGATAAGGTAGATACTGAGGATCAAGAAATGATATCTGACGATGATGAAGATTAGCTATATGACAGCGAAAAAGATTTAGATGTCTTAGGCACCAATCTGCAGTGTGAAAAAATATATCATAAAGCTGGTGTTGAAGTACTTGGTCAAATCATCAGAGCGAAAAGCAAGAAATGTCAAAAAATGAGTTTCAGAGCATGGAATTCTTACGCTTCCGAATCCAAAAAGAGGAAGAGCATTGACTCCTGGAACTAAAACTCCAGTGAAAAACTTTTCTGAACGCGATGACATAAGTCGAATGAAGCCAGGGGTGAAATACTTTGTATCGATCAAGAATGATGATGGAACTGGTTCTCATGTTGAGAAAAGGTTACTACTGTTTAATGTCAACGAGTTATATGCTTGATTTACATCAGAACAGGCCTGAAGATCAGTATTTCAAAATTCACAAAGCTAATATATTATCTGCTTTTGAGATTGTTTTTTTTAGTAAATTAAATCAATTGGGATTTCATTGAAATTGGTTTGACTATACTAAAAATGGTCACCTAATTGTCAGATCTTAAGTTAAAAATAGAAGCAAAAAATTATTTTTAATGCAACAACTTTATTGACGAGCTTCACTGATAATAATTAATTAAATCAATTTTTTAAAGATTCTTAACTAATTGAAAGCATCTGTATATTGTAATATTTGAAATTAAATTTATTTTTTAATAGTACATAAGTCTTACAGGAATAATTAGTCCGAAACGAAATAACGAAATTATACATAATACGCACGGAGGGCTTGAATCTCAGACAGGTTTGACAAAAATGCCAAAGAAAATGGGTAACGGGGATTTGTTCCTGGGCCCCCAAAGGTGTAAAGTCCGTTGAGTTTGAATTCCTATCTGCTAAATTAAGAAAAATATTTTATTTTTTAAAAAATAAGTCAAAAATATGAAAATATTGCATATTATCACTTAATTTTTATCAAGTATAGACCGATGAAAATGGGGTTATAATGAATTCATCCAGCCCTTATAGATGTAAATGATTTATAATGGAGGGATATTTTTTTATCGTAAAAATTTATAATTATTTATTTATATACTTATTAAAATTACATGTCTTTAATTTAATTTACAAGTGTCGAGATGAAAAGTGGACAACGGCATTTTTCAATTACTTTAAGTATGTCGGATCATCAATCATGTTTATTCAATACTTTTCACGGCTTAATGGTATAATAATTATAATAATAATAATAATACAACTGTCTCCAACTGTCCCGTCTGCCGCGTAAGGTCATCCGCGGCTAGAGACCTGACTCCAAGGAACAGTGTTGCACGATGTTATCTCGCGTAAATTTCCCGCTCTTGCTTACCTTCTAGGACAGAAGGAGCAGAAGTGGATGACGTAAACGTTCCAGTTGCGTCGGGATTGGTTGCTTTAAGGAACCATGATCGTAGCTTCCGGAGCCTACAACTTCTCATAATAATACAATAATTAAACAATAAGGCGTAGGGATGTGGCGAACCCATCGCCCGAGAGCTCCGGCTCTTGCAGTCAGCCGCGTTGCATTGGGCTAACTCCCCAATGCTACGAATTATGCGGTTACGTCACCAGTATCGCGCAGCGCCACCCACAATAGGCCTCTCTTGGATGGAGGCCATGGTTCAGTTGGGAGTGGCAATAGGACCGAACCGAGGCGACGATCAGGCAATGGCCCCGGACAAACGCGAGAACATCGATTTAAGTGGTCGGACCAACTCAGGAGAGACATCCTTACCTATTGGCAAAGAAGCTCACCGACGCGAAGAGGATTCATGCAGAGGTTACATGACCGTTGGGTCAATATGCACCCGGAATATGCTCATAAAACGCCTCAGTATTTAAGAGATCAGGTATCCTTTTTGCGCAGAAACGGATATGAAGCTCTTTTTCAGCAAGAAGAAGAGCAACATTCTCCAGAGAACATACCACCCGTTCCAGCAAGACCACCTTTCCAGATAGCCGATAATGCCAACATGAGAAGTAGGAGATCTATCCACCAAAAAGTCTTTCTCAGGATGGACAAATTATCTGAAGCTAATAATGCTCTCCTTGATTTGCTCCCTGAATATGTTAATCTCTGGGATCTGAACTGTGTAGTTTACGAGTAGGCAGTCTCTTTGCTTAGCGACAATAGAAGTGACGATACTTCAGTACGCCTGAGTAAGACTCGCGAGCGTATTGCACAGCTTCAGTTTAAAATTGACAGGGCGAGACGGCGTGCATCAAATATTCAGTGCGTGATTAGCTATATAACATCAAATAAAAAATTCACTCCAAAAGTTAAGGCACTTGCTCGAAACTTGAGGAAAGCAAATCACACGCTGAACAAGTGTAAACTTTTGAACATCAAGCAGCACTGGACGCAAAAAATAAGATCTCTTTCAACAGCAAAGC
>CAKNWW010054117.1:0-12506 GCA_932074435.1 Andricus kollari
AAAATTTAAATACTTTGTTGAAAATTCGTTCATTTTTTTTTTGTTTGAAACTAATTTTTTTACTAAATTTTTAACTATTTGGTTGAAAATTCAACTGTTGGACTGGAAATTAACTATTTGTTTGAAATTTCAATGTTTTGTAGAAAATGCGACTTTTTGACTTGGAAATTCAACAATTTGGTAGAAAATTCAACTGTTTGGTGAAAAAATCGTTTCTCATCGAAAATTAATTTTTGAAATGAAAATTTAACTATTCCACTTGGGTCGAAAAATATATTATTTTTCAGGAAATTTCTTCTAGTTACATAAATTACAAACTAAATGGGAGTCAGGAACATCCACCGAAAGCCACTTTTTTGCGAAGGGACCTTTATGTAATTTGTTGAAAATTCGGCTTTTATGTTAGAAAATTAATCGTCTTTTGGTAGAAATTTCATATTTTCTGGATAATAATGCAACTAAGTTCGGTGAAAAATAAATCTGTTTTGGTTAAAAATTCATAACAACTTGGTTGAAAGTTGAAATACTTTTTTAATTCATAAGAAACAGCAAGATTTTACCATAAGTTTCTCTTCCCAAATCTTCGTACGTTATTTTTGGATGGCCCCTAAATAAATTCTCGAAAAATATTGAGTCGGCAAGAATTACATATAATAGGATGAGTGGAGGTGAAAACTTGCGAAACCTAACGTGATTCAAAATTTCAGAAAAAAACTTGACGTAATTTATGCACGGCCCATTAAGGAAGAAATTTAATACAAAAAATGATTTTTGAATGTAGTTAATTAAATTAGAAACTTAATGAAATTTGCTCTTAGGCACTCGATAATAAAATAGCAGAGGATATTTTTTTGCAATTAGATCGCGTCCTCTTTCTCGAACAGAGCAGCTGAGTAATTGCCCTCAAAACATTCAAGTCAACTATAAAGCGGGAAAGGTTTTTTTTTTTTAATGAAATATATTTTCGTCCTTTAATTATAGCCGGGAGGATTTCTTTACTCCGACTTGGATGCATCATGGAGGAGCGATCCTCGACGCCATTTTGTGTCTCATCGGCTCTTAAGGGCCACTACAAAGAGCATCGCGTGCAGGCTAATGAGAGTAATCACTTAATAAAGACTCTACCCGGCATCGCGTGACGCTCCTATAGCAAGCATAATCCAGAGTCAATATTTGATTTCGACTTTTCTGCCGTGATCTCACCTCTTCATTAGGAAGCACCAACTCACGAAATACCGGAAGAGGATCCATAATCATCGCAAAAATGATCGCAAGTCAATTTTCAATCTTTATAGCAAATGCGATCGTTTACTGGTAATTCCGAATTTCTTTGTCTAAATCAGTTGCAACCCTTGGAGTTTGGAAATAGAAAATTGAATAAAGAAGGAGGGTCAGTAAATGTTGTTTCTGGGTTCAATCTGAAAAAAAAAAATTATGTGGGACTAAACTAAAATTCTGACTCTGGGCCCAAAAACAACAAACATTTTTTAAGATAAGGTTGCAATCAAGTTAGATGTATTAAAATGAAATAACCCTATAAATTAAGGGCTGCATAGCACACTAGCATTATTAAGGGCATGAGCGCAATTTTCATAATTTTCTGGAGAGACGAAAATTTTTCTGAACAATCAAACTTTCAATTCAAGAAATAAGAAAGCATTTTAAGATATTTTCATGCTTGACCTGTACATTATAATTACGAACAGGTCTAGTCATCCCAAAAAATTGGCAGGGCTGGAGAAGGGAATGGATTAGTCGCCCCGAAACTTCGGGACGTCTAGCCAAACTTATAAAAAAATTTTACTTATCATCCCGAATTTCAGGATGACGAGAAGCTTCGTATTATTATATGGGCGTTTCCATGAAAGTGTCATTTTTCTGTCACCATGATTTTATAGGTAAACCTATACTTAAAATGCAAATTATATATTTCATAAAAATTTACAGACGACTCCCTGAAATAGAAACAGAAGCTTACCGTTATTAAAGGAACCTGTATGAAAACATATTACAACTCAAAATAAAGTGGGCAGTATCTTGACCCTAATACTATAAAAACCAACTCAAAGTGTTATTCTGTTCTCCACGTATTTCTCGTTATAAAAAAATTTAATAATTTCAAAACAATCTATTTTTGTAACTTTTGCGCATGCGCAGAATAAGTGCTCTACCTGAAAAATAAATTTCTTTATACATGTACAATGTGTGAAAAAAGTTTTAAAGATGTGTTCCAAACTTTAGATTCAACTTTTTTTTGCCAAAAATGACACTTTTCATGGCAACTCCCATATACATTGGGCCCATCAGGGTGCTTAATACAAATTTGAATTTTTTAATTTTACAGACGGCACCCCCTTATTTTCTTTCTTTTGGTGAAAAATATTGCTATACATTTTGTTTATGTAAACATTTGAAGTTATTATCGGTCTTAGAATACGAAAATGTGTAATTTCATTACAATTGATGGTCTAAAATGACCCATAAATATTTTAATTTCTTGAATAATATGTATACAGGTTATTTACTACAATATAAAGAAAATATTCTCCGAAATTAATAAATTTAAAACAATTATACAAGGTAAAAGAAAAATCTTGAATTTCGAAATACACAAAAAATACACATTTTCTATAATTTAAAGATTCCTATAGTACTTTAAAATCTATTTTCAGATTTAATTTGCCTAACAATGATATGAGCTAATCAATTAATCTCGATTTTGGCACAATTCTGCATTTTTATAACACTCAGAAAAATGTTTGTTTGAATTAAACAAATTCTTCCTTTGAAATCGGTAAGCTTTGCTTACCGATTTCATTAAATTGTTAATTGCTGAAAATTAAGCTTGATATAAATATACTACAGGAATCTTTAAAATATACGAAGTATGTATTTTGTGCTTATTTCAAAATGCAAGGTTCTTTTCTGTCACTCGGCATAAATATTATGAATTTATTTATTATGGAGAATATTTTCTTTATATTGTAGAAGAATACCTATGTGTATATTATTCCAGAAAAAAAAAATTTTAGGGTCTATTTCAGACCATTAATTGTCAAGTAATTACCAATTTTCGTATTCAATATACATACAAATATTTTTTCGTTTGATAAAATGTACAGCATATTCCTCAATAAGTAATGAATGCGAAAGAATTTTTGAGCCTTTTAATTTGTATTTTAAAAAAACGAAGGAAAATCATGTTTAGGCCTTAAAGGGCCTATATAGCTGAACCTTAAACCATTTTTTTAATTTAGGGGCTAGCGTTTGCAAAATTTAAAAGCTATATTTTTTATTATACCATTTTTCGTAGCAAACGAAAAATAATTTCTTCAAATTAAAAGGCACTTTAGCCTAATTTGTTTCATTGTTGTACAAAGCTGTTCTGTACCAAAGGTGGAGCCAATCGGATAAGATTTAGAAGGTGCTTATTCCGCTCAGCGAGACATTATAGACTAATAATGACAAAAGTCAATTACATTAAAATCATATATTCGCATGAATGAATATTTTTTACAATCGCAGTGATGTGATATGAGAAAATCGATTCTAGAGAGTTACAGGAGTACAAGAATTTTTAGCTACAACGAGAAATTTGGTTGAAAAAAAACATATAAATATCGATTGATCACCTCCAAAATATTGAGTTTTTTTCACTTGGGTGCAAAAGGAACAAATATACATAGTGAATTATTGTCGGCTTGTAACGATAATAAAAAATCAATATTATTTCTAAATACATATTGTTTAATTGAAAAAATTATCCAGTTCTGAAATAGTAGTTGGGAGGGGTAGACTTCAATATTAGTTTTTTATTTAATTTTAAACAAAACAAATTCAGCCTCATTTGCCTAGTGCCTCGAACTTGTTTACAAAAATGTTTATTTTAACTTTTGTTTTTTTTTATAAAGAACGAGAATGTATTCCTTTTTCCCGCATATTAAATTAGCATCACGAGATCATCACTCAATCGATTTGACACATTCGAAATAAATAGTGTGGCTTTAAAAAAAGGGTATATTTTCAGTCCGTTGCATAACCGCCATTGTTGCCGAAAAATTTTTGCATCACGCACGTTAACGGAAACTACGTCCCATGAAAATTCGCGTGAAAGGGAATTCGCGGCTCGAATTTTCTACACATGATTGGCGATTTTCATCCATCAAATTTTTTGACAGCTAAATGCTATAAGTGAAAGTGAGATGAAAAATTGAAAGAGAGAGAAAGAAATGAAGCATTTCAAATTCAAGCACCAGTTTCGTCCTTTCGGAATCCATTTGTCATTCGAATGCATCAGGGTCGAGTTGCACGTCTTGTGCGAGATCGTTTTTTACCTCTGCTTTCCATCAAGCGTCTTTTTTAGAGTTTTAATCGACGATTTTGTTGAAAATAAGTGGGGTTGGGTTTCTTCGGGATTAGGAGAAGAATGCACATTTTTTCGTGTTTTTACCTGAAAAAGTCACTTCTCGTGGATTATAATGTTTTTTATGATTTCATCACAGTTTTTGATTGATGATTTGTTATTTTATATTTTCTTAGGTAGCTAAGTGAACTGTATGGTACATTATTTAGACTTATAGGGTGACAGAATAAAAAGTCGAGACATATAAGATTATATTTTCCAAATTCGAAACATTACTATTTTTATACAATTATTTGAAAGTGTCATTCTTTAGAAATAAAACACTTTAATTCATAAGCTAAATTTGGAAAAATTGAAAAATCGAAAATTTTTGTCTTCAAATTTTTTAGCTTAGACTTAAATTATTCCCACAAGTACTCTGTAGAAGTTTAATCAAAATCGAGGTAGGTCATGTTTTTTTTGATGATGTGATTTATGCATCAAAAATGGAAAAGAGTATCAAGAAACTGGAATATAATCCGAGTTTTTCATTTTCCTGTTCAGGGGCTGATTTTTGGGAACAAGTTTTTTTAATTTCGTCCGAAATGTGAAAAAGTTATAATAAAGTAGGTATAAGCAATACTTTTATTATCTCATAGAAACCATTATATTTCCCCAAAAACTACATCAAGTTACTTCTTTCGTTTACGCAATTAATTATCTTATAATATCGCAAATTAATGGCATTTTCGGAATGCTATGTCCTAATTAATAAATGTGAAACCCTATTTTTAAACTATTAAAATTATTTTTAGGAGTTATTATTTATTTTTAAAATTTTTTAAAAATAAACTTGGTACCTAGCTGATATGGAAAATACCGTTAATTCGCGATATTATTAGATAATAAATTGTTTTATTAAATAGTACAATTTTTAAACAATAAGAAGTGACTTAAGAAAATAAGATTTAGGGAGCATTTTTAAAAATTATGGAGAAACTATAAAAAAAACTAAATTTTGTAACTTCTTTCAGTAAAAAATTTGTTTTAATCAAAAATGAATTATTTAAACAATGAAAAGCCATTGAAAAAATACACTCTACAAGATCGAACATGAGAACTTAAACGATTCCATCTGTTCAAGCGGACCCTGGACACATTTTTAACTACTTTTTGTTAAGTGATGTGTAAAACAATTGCAAAAATTATTTTTCTACTCTTAGTATATAATCTTACTATAATATAATATTAAAATTACAAGAAAAAAAATTTGCTATATTAAATTTCCAAACTACACCCATACAATTTTCATTATTTAATTTCCGCAATGTTTCAAATGGATCTTATTAAATTCTGGCACTGTTATAGAAAATTCTTAAAAATTCAAGCGTTTTGAAGTTATAAATGTAACTTAAATTTCATTTACTGGTAATTAAAAGTGATTTTCATGCACTTTTAATTGAAAATTCATTTATGAAAATCCATTTTATATTATTATTTGTATTTTAAATTGGTATTTTTGATTTACTTTTATAAATAAAGCGTGTAGCGTTTATCATATTATAATTCAGACATTTGAAATTACAAATTTCACAGAATAATGCAGATAGAATAAAAAATTTCGACCTAACCTTAAAGTCACTTTACACACGTATTTAATTTAAGAATTCTGACATGCTCTCAGGATGAATAATGCATCTAAAAAGTGAACAAAATTGATCAAAAGAAAATCCAAGGTTAATTAGACTATTTTTAAAACTGAAATTGATTATTATTAGAATTGACGCTGAAACAAGCATATACTTTGAATTTATCCTGCTTGAATTTTAATTGGCACTGTACTTTTATAAAAGTTACTAAAACTATGCAAAATAAAATATTTGAAAAAGAATATGGTTCTCTTTGATACATGATAGAATTTTAGATTAAAAATCTGACTAGGAAAAAATACCTTCCTCAAGTCCATTATTCGAATCGTCGTATCATTGAATCAAATGCATTAATTTTGTATGCAGTATTTAGTAGAGAATTTGTCAAGAGGATCTCAATTGAAATGTATTCACTTCGGACATGAAGCTATTCATGTCTTAGAACTAAAATACTTACAAGCATTGTAATCGCTATGCAAGACCGTTAGAGAGAGTCGTCCTCTATAAGAGCAATCGATCACATTGTTCTAAAGACGACCGTCGTTCTGAACACGTTCAATCGTCACGAAATAAAACGATCGCGCTTTCCATTAAGCACACCGAGCCCCGTTAAGGATTCCTTTATTTAAATATCCGGTAACGTCACTTTGTATTTACCCCATAAAAATCGAAAGGCTCAATTGCTTTTTTTTCCCAGGACTCAGGTATAAGCGAAGGTTAGGTAGTGAAACCAGCGGGGATCGGATGTTCAAATCCAGGATCTCGTCTGTATTTGAATAAGATTCACCCTGTTTATCATTTTCCATGATTCTCCTCTATTCCTTTGCCCCTTTCTTCGTCCCCTTCATCACGTCATCCCACCGCTGCCACCCTCTTTCTCTCTCTATTTTTTCCTTCTCGAAGGATCTTTTTACCCTTGCGCGGCCAATAAGACTCGGATACGAAAACGTAAAACATAAAACGTAAAATCCTTTCCCAAGGGGTGAAAAACCCCCGCTTGGTTTCCTACATCAAATTAGAATTTTGTACGCACCGGCTGCCTGAAATTTTGATTTTCACCTGGGGTGCTTCCTCGCGTACCGCGTTTCTCTCCCTTTTTTATGCCCCGGAATACGGCATAATGTGCTCTCAACCCTTTTGTTGCACGACCGCGTGAGGAGACGTTACGAGTCGTAACTAGAAATTACGAATTGTCAAAATGCAAATCGCGAAAGCACACGAAAGGGTAAGATCGATGGGCAGAAACGGTCAACTTTTTAGATACATTGTGGTTCTTGTGCCTTGTCGAGGATTTTATTTCAAGAGGTTCTTTAGAAACGAGAGTCTTTAAAAAAAGGTGTTATTGTACTTTATTGATTTTATTACAGTTACAGTTCACATTTGAGTATTGACTGTTGTCAAAAAGAAATAAATGAGAAGTAGGTCATTTCGTTTAATTTCCTTGGAATAACTGCAATTTTGTCGTCAAATAACAAAATGGAAATTATCCCATTGTACTCTATAATCTGAATTAGTGTAATGTATTAAGTTTTACCCAGATATAATTCTGGAAAAATATCCCCTTACCAAAATTTTTATTATTTTAACAATTAAATATTACACGAATTTTATTTTTTATTATTTATTAAACACTGATAAAAAATATGACTTGAATCAAGGAAATATAATACTGAATACGTGCAATCAAATATTTTTTTGATCGAAGAGAATTTTTCTTGTTAAAAGAAATAATACTAACAAAATAAAACTTGTCTGTTCATGTAGTAAAGGTAAAAAAGTGATAAAATAGCCACAGATAGGTTTATGTAAATATTTTTCTTATACGCAATCTCTAATATTAAATTATTTTTTGTTGTTTTGTTTTGTTTCTGATGACAGTAATAATATTGTTCAAGCCCCTATATCTTTTCAACCTTTTTTAAGCCCCTACCCCTTTGAAACGTCTCGTGGGGGTGGGAAGATATCTCTGTGCCAAACAGTAGCATTAGACATTAGACACATAGGACAAAACTTAATTTTTTAATATTTTCGTCAAACATTTTTTACTATAAGCGTTTTTTTATATTTTATATTTGTTATAAACAATTCTTGTAATTTAAACGAATAATCGGTTATTTGCCTAGACTGTCGGTGCCGACATTCTAGACTCCACCCATAAAATATGCTTTTTGAAAAACCAGTGAAAAAAATTGTCGGTACTCGGTACCGGTCATTTTTTTACCAGTACCAGTTTTTTATACAACCCTACTAGGACACAGTGTTAGTTTTTCATAGTTTAGAAGTGGCTTATAAAAACTATTATCCATAGGAGAGAAACGGAACTGTCTTCTATCGTAAAAATTCCATTTTTGGTTTCACTTCATTGGTATTCAAACCCGTGATAGCATGGTTACCAACAAAATATCCGAACGCAATACCCTCTGAGCTACGCTGCCTCCCCTAAGTAAGATTTATAAAGGAACCCACATATTTAATAAATTGCTGATAGTGACTTTTAAACACAAATTACCTGATAGGGTAAATGCGCTAATCTAATCGAGGACGTTCCTATTGTCGATTTAGAAAATTATATTCTTCCAGTTTTCACTATTTTCGCATTAACACTCAATTTTGACGTTCGAAGTGCTTGAATGAGACTAATTTATTGTACTTTACCAGCGAAAAAACACACTAAAGTTTTAAGTCGGAAGAAATCAACTTTTTAATTGACAAATGGTTCCAGCGCAGTAATTAGTTCTTTTACCTTACCAATTTTACCAATTTCTCTGCATATTTTGGTTTTCAAGAAATTCCGGAATTATAAAAGACCTTAGGAAAAAAGTTTGAAATGTGTCTCAGTTTTTTAAGTCGAATTTTTATGGAGCTAAAATAGGTAATATATTTCATAAGATAACACTTAAAAAATCAGTTGCTACTCTTTTAAATATTGATATGGATATTAGTATTTCTTTATTATAAAATAATTTAAATACGGATTAGCACTATAGGGTGTAATGTTTCATTTGAAAACATTATTGCCAAGTGGAATATTATATTTTAAAGGAATGTGACAGTCTGTTGTGACTAATTATCACATTTTATTATTTTCGGTGGCTTTATAATTAGAAAAACGAATATATTCTGCTGAGATTTTGGGAAATGGTTCAAAATATGTAAGGGCACGTCTGAAGCCCATTTATGTTCTTCTTTGGTTTAAGTAATATTTATTTATTCTATTTTAGTTTGGGCTTCAAAGTCCTGTCCTCAGTTACATTCCAAATTAAAAGTTAATCAAATTACAATATTTAAAAAAACCAAGAACTCAAATGGACCAGACAGACATATGCTTATATATTTTTTCGATTTCCTAAAATTTCGAAACAATATTTACAGTTCTTAAATTATGAAGCGGCCGACTGTAAGCAATGCAATTAGGAATACAAATGGGGAAAAAACTTCGTGGAACCTCATTCACTCTTTTAGAATTAACACCTTTCAATGAAATACTTATAGAAAAATGTTGCTTATAATTTAGATAAATTAAGACAAACGTATACAATAGTTTCATTAGACATTGATTTTAATAACCATACGTATATATGTATTTTTGATTTGAAAGCATATCCCAACATTTAAGGAAAAATACATTTTGTTGCAATTATGGAAATTCTAACTGTTTGAAGTACTAATGGCTGGAACTGGTAAAAATATGGTCAAGAATTAATTTTAAAAAGTGCCGAAATTTTGTTCTAAATTTTGGAACAATAATTATATTTTGTCTTTTTAATTAAATTTAGGAATTAGTATGCCTTTTATAAAACAAAAAATATTCAAATAGTCGATAAAATAGGGAAAACCAGCAGTATCATAATTATTTTGAACGTTTTGCTAATGTCAATAATTACGAATATGAAACCATGAAATAGAAGAACTTTCTATGATTGTACAAATTAAATTTATTTCTTCTTCGGAACGCGATTCGAACCCGCGATAGAGTGAATACCAGAAGAGTACCGGAAAGGCATTATCTGAGCTAAACTGCTTCATATTTAGTAAATTCTTCAGACATAAATATAACTTAATTCGTACTATTTTCTTTTCGTATAAGAGTGATTGAATAAGATCGTATTTCTTATTCATTTAATTAATATTTTCAATGTATTGTTTTAGTTTATTTATTTGAATGCCGATTACGAAATGTCTCGTCCTAAAATTCGGAATGAGTACACTCCAAGTCCCATACAATAACAGTTTCGGCGGTTGCCTCCCACTGGCCTTTTACTAAATCGGTATCCTCGAAACGTAAACACCTAGGGCAGCCTGAAGAGTTTCCAATTGGAATGCATAATATTGCACAATATACTCGACTGAGTACTCGCGCGCTGCGGCCCTTCCGAGGCGAGAGTCGCAACCGTCTCTCGCCCTGCGCACTGAGAAACTGCGTCGGCCACCAGTTCCAGGAATTACAAAACCAGACCGGCTCCTATGGGACCTTGAGTATAGTCAAATTAAGAGTTGAGTTTTTGTTTTTCAAGATTCTTTTCCTAACTTTTCATAAAATTCTCTAGTCGCCCCGAAATTTTGGGAAAACTAGTCCTTCCTCTTCTCCAAATCCCAATTTTATCACAAAAATATAATTTTCCATTTTATCATAAAATAAGAATATTTAATAGAAAAACTGGGCACAATGGTACATACAATGAAGATGGTCAAAAGCTTATTTGGTTATCTTTTATTATTTCATTTCCATCTTAATCAAATTGCAGTCATGCACCAGTTAAATAACATTTTTTAAAGAATTCTTTTTAAAATGAAAATTATAATTGTAAAAGATATAAAAGAATTAAGAGAGTCACTTTTAAATAATAGAAAATAATATCAATAATAATAAATCATATCTACACAGGAAAATCGCCCACAAGGAGTTTCGAATACATAGTATGTATTTTGGCAACATTTCTGGTTCTGTTTCTGTGGGTGTTTTTTCTGTGTAGATTTGAAGGTCCTTCAATAAAAAAAAAACTTTTTCATTATTTTATAAGCAATAAAAATATTTGTCACTGTTTCAAACAAATATTATTCAAGAAGCATTATTGTCATTATCTATATTTCAATAACATAGTAAGAAAAATACTTTCTTGCAGGTTGTTCCCAGGACGAATGGCAAATACTATGAGAAATAATTAACGACCAAGGAACGGAAACAGTAAAATCAGTTATTACCATCATTGTATTGAAACCATCTCTCTTATTTCCCTCTTCTCGAAAGCACGCATCTCTCGCAGAATAGCTAACCGGGTGGATTCTAATGAAGGGAGTCGAAAGGGACGACCTCAGAATGTGCGAGGATGATACAAGGGATTAAGAGGGGACTTGTGAGACGCTTCTTATTTTTCTACAAAGGCGCACAATGCTTCGAAACCGACACCGTCATCCCCGACACAGGATCAGGATCGCGATTCGGACAGTATCGTGATCTGGCGTCAAACTCGATCCAATGTAAAACCGGCTTCAATATAATGTAAAATATATCTCAAAAAATAAGAGCAGAAAAAAGCAGAATCAGTATGAAAATATTTGTGTATGAAACTTGAGCAACAGCATGAAGGGAAAAAATATTTTTTTCTTCAAATTCGGAGGGGGTCCAAAAGTTGTAATTTGGTACTTGTATTTCCCACAGAATAATGAAAAAAATATATTTTATGATCACGCATCCTCCATGAAGCTCATGATAGCGACTTTTTGTTATTTTGGTACGAACTCAATTCTTCAATAGATGATAGGTGTTCTAAACATTAGTGTTTACAACTGTAATTATCCTCCGTAGGCTATGCTGAAGTCAAAAAATTCCTTTACTTCGTAAATTGTGATTAAATGATATTATTCTGATTGGTTTCTTATAGAAGAAATATTTGAGTTTCATATCAATTATATAATATATTTCTGAATCATTGAACTTTTAATGTGCATCAGCCAGATTTTTTCGGTAAGTGTAGATATTATAGACACTTCCTTTATCATTTCAAAACGTTCGATGAAAACGCGTGAATATTCTCCACCTAAAATACTATTCAATGGGATTATTCTTTGCTAATGTTTCAGTCCAATCGAAGAACTTCGATTTTTTTAGTATAAACGTACTTGAGAAATAATGCCCTACACATATAATTAGTACACTCAGAAAAACAAATTTTTCTTTAAATCAAAGAAATATTTTGGACGCCTTTCTTTTTGCGGTTCAACAGAATATTTTACTGTTTGAATGACAAATTTTCTTCCATTTTACGAAAATGTTTTTTTAATTTAAAGAAATTTATATTGTTTCAATGTATATTTTTCTTTACTTTGAAGAAATATATATTGTTTCAATGTAATTTTTTCTTTAATTTAAATAAAAATTTAATTCATTGAACCTAAATATTTCTTTGATTTAAAGAAATATTATGTATCTTAAGCAAATAATTTATTAGATTAAAAGAATCATCAATTTGAAATGAATATATATTTCTTTGTTCAAAACACAAAATTTAGTTGAA
>CAKNWW010054238.1:0-14044 GCA_932074435.1 Andricus kollari
AAAATTTTAAAAGGCCTAAACAATGAAGGATTTTGACAGTTGAATACTTTCAATTTTGTATCCAGTAAAATTTCGTCGATTTTAATTATGGATTCCCTAAAGTCTGGTTTCTTACAATTAGGCATTATATTAAAGATCGCTTTCAATTTTGAGAATGTTTTAAAATTGTCATATTTCATATGCGTGTTTTTAAATTTAATTTTTTTGAAGTTAAAGCCTTTGAAAATCGAAAAGCTTGAACTGCATATTTCTAACAAAATTTAAATAATTTTATTTCTGATCTTATAAATCAATAAATTATTAGTTTTGCATGTTCCTAGATATAAGCACTCTAGAATTTGTAAGGTTGTGAATCGGACGCTTTCAATTTTCAATCCTCACAAATTTGAACCACTTCAGATTTTAAAACTCTAACATTTGAAAAATCTAAAATTGTTCTGCATTTCATTTTTTACTTTTTAAAATTCTATCACTTTCAAATTCAAAAAACATGATACTTGAAAGCTTAAAAATTGAAATAGTTTATAATTTCGGATTCCGTCAAAACAAAAAGTGTTTCAGAAATGTTTTATATTTTGAAAAAAGACCGTAATATGTTTTTATTTTCTTTAAATTCCAGATGCTTTATAAAACTCCTACTTGAAAATGAGCGTTATCAGAATTATTTTTTTATAACACATGCATGATTGCAGTCCTTTTCACTCTCTAGGGAGTAAAAAATGACGTATGCGGTGAATAATGAAAATTATAAGTTTACCATTGCTTTAAAAAATTTCCTAAATTCATATTGAAACAAAAAAGAGTTTTAAATATTTCTCTATATGAGCAGAAATCATGCCTGTATCACAAAAAACTTCTGAACTCAGGCATTTATTATAAAAAATATTGTATGCACCAAGGGGGTGGGGATTTTTTACGGCTCATATGTTTTTTAGTACTCGTCTCCGGCTCGTGCGCGCTAGCCTACGGACTCATACTGAAATCATGCACTCATCGAAAAAGTCCCGCTTCTCCCCCTTGGTGCATAATATACTTTTATTCATCGCTGACGTCACTTTTCAGTCCCTAGGGAGTAAAAAGACTTTTTACTTCCTGGGGACTGAAAAGTGACGTCAGAGGTAAATAAAATATCGTATGCGCCAAAGCAAAGAGGCACTTTTTCGACTTGTGTACGTTTTCAGTACTTGCCAACGACTTGTACTGAAAACATACACTCGTCGAAAAAGCCCCTCTTCTCTCCCTAGGTGCATAATATACCATTTTTTAAATCGGATGCTAAAAAATCGATTTCTTACCAATATTATGAAAAAATTTTATAACGGCAACTTGAAAACATTTATTTATTAAATTTGAAATATTTTAATCATCAAAAAGATAATTTTGAAAAGTAACCAAGAAAGTGCGTGGATAAATCTACAAACTTATCTTTTTATTTAGTAAATTTATGCAAACTTTTGAAACATTTAGATGAGTCTATACATAATTTAATTTTAATAATTAGGAAATATTTTTCGTTTAATCTACTTTATTTATGTCCACTCATTAAAAAGTAATGCTAGTTTCTTACATAATAATGAAAAAGTTTAATAACAAATTGTTAAAGATACTTTTTGATGATCCAATAAAAATTGAGATTTTATGAAAGGGACCTTGGATCATAAAATTACTTTCAAGTACCTACTTCAGAAATAACTTCCAAGGGCTGAAGTTTCTTCTTTGCGTGGAGCAAAGCGTCAGGCAGAATCAGAGAGCGATCGATTGAGCATCGTTCAACGATAAAAGTCACTTTCGCATATAAGAATCGCGAGGTCGTGAAGCCCCATTGGGATTTGAAAACGTTGTTCAAACCTCAGAACACTGTATGTATGTACGAACCAACCGTGCTCGGGGGGTTGGATAGAGACTGTAGAAGTAAATGTTACATAAACTGGAATCGCTGGCTCGATCAGGTACTTAGTGAGAGTAAGTTTTCGCAATTTTATATAGATTTAAAAAAGGAGGAGCTGGTGCAGGAGGTAGTGAAGGTGGAAAGTTGAGTTCAGTAGGACGTCCAAGGGCAGGTGCGTGCGTCGAGATTCGCGAAAAATATGCATTACATACCTACTAGATAGACACATGCGTACATACACATACATAGTTATATATATATATATATATATATATATACATAAATACATATACATATACAAACTAACTCTTTAATCTAAAATCCTAACTATAATTATCATCTACTCTGAGCAGTCACTTTCTCAGCGCGATTCCCTCAAACCTTTCGATGTCACGCTATGACACTTGGACTTTAATAAAAGCCGTTACTGTTAGATAATGTTAAGTTACCATAATTGTTGTTACATGTACACAGTGAGAAAGAAGCGAGATTTTTATGCTGGTAGAGAGAAAGAGAGAGAGAGAGAGAGATTCGCACTGTATAAAATGTTTAAGAGCATGTTTTAAATATTATTACAAAGATTATTATACGACATAGTTATAACGTGATATCGACTATATTAGGCGAAGAGTAAAGACAAATGTTATTATATATATACATACATACATGAAGAAAATATATATATTATACATATTATTCATATATGAAGTATATATGAACACGAGTTCGAGTTCTTCATATTATGTACTCGGTAGTCAAACGCCTAACAGCGGCCTAGCTTTTTAATAAACACCGCAGAAGCAAAAAATCAACTTACATAGCAGAAAGACCATAAAACACAGTGAAATAATTATAATATACATTATATCAAGGTAAAGGGAAATCACGTTTAGCGGCGCTAGTACTGAGGTTACGTAGTTCATTGGAAACGAAATTTAATGAAACTATTTGAAACATTATGTACATCGTCCCATTTTTGTATATCTACGACTCGGATTAAGAGATAGTTTATTATATAAACCTCCAGATTATTCTATAAATAATACCCAATTAAATTTTTTAAAGGCCTTTTCTTTAGGATATTTTTTTGAGGATATTTTTTAGAACTATTGTTTCTTAAGATATCTGTGTCTGCCCTTTCGGAACCAACGACAACTCTCACACTTTAGTGATTCAATGTGGAACTTTATCCACAAAAGTCTCTCAGAGTGTATTGTTTCCTGTATGAACTTCTCATATAGGTAATTTGTGATAATTACGTATTCGTAATTAATACCTGTAATATAGTACTAAATTCTTTAATCGAAATAGACTTATTTTTATTGCTGAGGATATCGTAATTATTCAAATTGACTTGCAAGATGAGAGACTTTTGGGAATATGTTCTGGACCTTAGGCGGTGCAACTTTTTTACAATACGAATGAAAAAATTTAGCAAAGTTTTGAATCACGATTGCAATAAAATTTAAACAATAATTTAATAACAAATACTTTAAAACTTCAGCTTTATTTTCTGTGATTCGTCGATGTTTGTATAGCAAATGGAATTGTCCTCTTGTCTTTTATTCATCCATTTAGAGGATTTATATCAACGAACCGAACCTTTTTTCAGAAAGTACTTAGTCTCCACTTGTATACAACGTCGAGATAGAAAAACGAAACTTTGCTACTGCGACTTTAAAGTCGTTTTTGCACAACGCCTTTCTAGAAACTTTGATCCTAAAATTTTTCAAACCTTATCACAGCAGACAAAGCCTGCCTTCAGAAAGAGAAAAGCAAGGGATAAAGCGAGTCGTACAAGAAATGATTTTTTTCTAGAACAAGATACGAATAGGGAGAGTCGTTAGGGATAAAATAAAAGAAAACGTTACTACTACGTGACTGATGTGGTGTCGAATCTCTGTGTTTGCTAGCTGTCGGATCTAAAAGAACGCAAATGGATTACCGGAATAGAGAGTAGAACGTAAGATATAAACGGTAGTGAAAGATGCACAATACGATCTTCCCGAAGTATCGATCACAATTAACATGTATAAATCGGGACTCGAACTAAATAAATAGAATGGATAAACCAAATCTCGGGCTTCAAATTCTCGAGCTCGCATTTATACTCGATATTCGGAAATATTCAATAAAGCAAAACTATATATTTATCTGAAATCAGGCCAGGATTTCATAAAATCCATTGGTAATTAATTTCGATAGTTTTCGATTGACATAATTAGTTTCCTCTTTTGAACAAGAAGTCTCTCATAAAGTTGTGGATATTTTAACAACAGAGAGTGAAAAATAATAATTGATTTTAATGTAGATTCTTAATTTTCGACGAGAAATTTGTCAAAATAACTAACTGATTCTATGATTTAAAATAATTCACCTTGCCTGGTTTAATATAAATTCTGCCTATATTTACTTTTATAATCAATACTTTGATTACCAATTAGGTTCGAGTGTTAGGCGTTTTAAATCAGTTTCCAGAAATCGAAGAATAAATGAAACGAAAATTTGAAACGCGGGTACAGTCTCCGAGTAATTTGTACTTTATATTTTAGATAAGTATTACAAGAAAGCGAGAGAGAACTTGTGGCGTTTCAATTGTCGAATTTTGAGATAAGTAGGTATAAAAATATACGTCTACATTGTTAGGTTGTTAAAGTAATATAATATAATTAGTGGCCCGAAAAGTGTTTTATATATTTCAAAGATTTAACAAAGTAAATATATATAAATAAATAAATATACATATATGATTTTGTTTGTTTACGGTGCGGCGTAGATGAACGAAATTTGTTACCAGTGTTTCCACGCGACAAGACCTTAGATTGTCACTTTTATAGATGTTCAACCACATCTTGCGTTATCGTGCGACTTGAGATACATAGAAAGAAGAAACTTTATTGATGGAGGTTACTATGTTGTTGAAAAAATTAATACGATCACGCGTGTTATAAATTATAAATTATAAACTATAAATGATGCATAACAAATATGACACAAAGATTTCACATTAGCTATTGGTTTTCTTAACGATCTAGTCTACTTATAAAAGGGAAGACATAAAATATGAAGTCGTGAGAAAATCGTTCTTGGATATTTCATGCTAGTCTTCCGTTCTGTCGAGCCACGTATTTCAAAAATCGTTTTCCTTCCTCGCTAGAAACTCATTTCGACAATTAGAATATAAAAGTTAAAAAACTGGTCTTGCCGACAGATCGGATATATACCGAGTCCAAAAAGTTCTCCGGCAACGACGACGAGGCGCAAACGCACATATCAGGTAGAGAAGAAACGTTTGAAAATATATAATATTATCAATGGTATTATTAGAAATTTAATTAATAAATTTAAGTAGATAGATGTTAAACGATTCTATATGATTATAATTATAGTCGTCGTCGTCGTCGTCGTCGTCGTCATCATTTCAGAATGATTATCAGCACTCTGTGGTGTTCTGCGAGTAAATTGGTTCACTTTAATTCTTAAAAATATATTTGATAAAAATTGTTTCTTATGCAGGAGAATAGAATGAAAAATTCATTACAAAAATGGTAAATTACCCTTGCTAGGAAATAAACTCTTGGGCGTAAACTTGGAATCTTCCATGGCATGAGTGTCTGACCAAAAACGACTTGAACTACTTAACATCTTGAAAGACCAGAACTTAAGCATTAATCCTAGTATCTTCCAATATTAACTTACGTTTTCTAAAAACAATTTTCTTTTTCTCTCTTTATTTTAGCACTCTGTTCTGCGTTTTTAATACTTTAGAAACAAAATCGCAGACTTGTAACGATCACTCGCAGCAATCTCCTGTCTAAACTTAAATTTAGAAACGTACGACACGATGATCGACTGTATATAATGAAGTACGTGAGGAAACCGATTATATCAAAAAATATGTACACATATGCGGTTACAAGTAGATGAAGAAATTGCGTTAGACAGACAGGGATTACAAGTTAGGCAAATAATGTAAATATTAGTAAGACATTTTTATGACCTCTTGCATCTGGATTCTTAAGTACGACGCATGCCATTTCTATTATCAACTGTAACCTACAATCTTCAGACAGTGTCTAATCGAACTAAATGAAAGTTCAATTCCATGAGGCTGTACCACCTATAATAATCAAACACTCTCTCAAATTCCCTACAAGTATCTGCGATTTCTTGATTTTATTAAGTGACAAAATAAATTCCAGAAAAGCCCTATACAAAATATCAACATAAATTACAGCAATTCTGAACTAAATCGAGAACATGCCGAGGTTTTTAAAAGTAGAATACCCAAATAAATAAATAAGACGCACAATTAGGAGTGTCATTATGTCGACACAACAATGAAAATCACGGAAGTGATATTTTTTTAGCGAATCTCTCACTCTACAGTGCGAGGGGGTTTTCAATTGTAGCTCCTGTGAGAAATCTTCTCGATTTAGCTTTGGATACAAAGATTATATCATTCAAAGTTTTTCTTACTCTTCAATAATTAACTATAATAATAATATTGAATACTATATTATTCATTACATAATAAAGTTAGATAAATAACAAAAATAAATGGAGATACTAAAAATAAATAAAATGATCAAATGTCTAATGCTTTATATGGGGCATTTATTTCTGAAATGCCCCAACATTTTAAGTCTTGTCTTTTGATCGCCTTACAATTTTTAGTATTTGTTTCCCTATTCGATAGTACAAAAAGCCATAACTTTCTACTTTACATTTACTACTATGAGAATCGAGAATCGAGAATCGCGAATCGAATTTTTTATTAGTTACTTCAGAAGGGGGTTTCACGCCCTTTCATCAAATAATACCAATTTCTTATTCTTACATTTTTATAAACTAATTAAAATGTTTATTTAACCTTTTTTGCGATTCGCGTACTTTTGATTTTTATTTGGGAATTTCAAAAGAAACTGTTTTTATTGAGATTTACTCAATTTAGTTGGCCTGTACATTTTTAAAGATTTATAAAATTTTATTTAAGATCGAAATGAAATCTACTTTCTTATGAACCATTTTATACTCCGAAATCATAGCATGAAAAGATTGCAAATCAAAATTGGATTTCCAATTACCTCCTTTCCGGCTCATTAGAGACAAATATAATTATAACAAAGGAAAAAATAGAGAAAAAACCTGCAGTTTTTCAGACAAAAATAATTGTTGAGTTGGACCTGTAAATCTAAGAATGATTTGTTATTTTGTAGAAAATATAAGCAATTATTTACCATAGCTACTTGTAATGAAATTTTGTTATTATATAGAATGGACAAACTCAATTAAAAAATACAATATTCGTCTATTTTTTGACATACAAACTTTGTTCAATCGACAATCAATAAATTCAACCATTTTTCGCACTAAATCTTTGCCAGCAAACTTAGAGATCGAAAGATAAGTCTTAAATTCTTTATCATGTTCTTGGAAAAAGTAACATTTGTTGATCATTATCCACGGAGAAATTTGATTGAGGACAGATTCCGCAAACTTTGCGTAAATCTGGAATATAGGGGAATTTGGGGAAACTTTAGCATTATTTTGGTAGAGTTTAAAACTATTTTGCGTCGTTGTTGAATATAAGATTTTTAAGTTTTCTATACCTTTGAAAAAATACCCAAAGTCGATTAAAACGAACGGTTGCCTGAGGGAAATTGGAAGGGGAAACAGAGCGTGAAGGGGGTAACTGGTTTGATGTCAAATAATCGAAAAAGAAAAAATAGTTATCGGTGCTCGTAGCTAAGGGTCCAGCGTTCGATTCCTGGTACCGAAGAGAAAACTTTGTTTGTTTTCATCAATAGAAGTCGTTTTACTCAATTACTGCATTTGAAACTTTCCCAGCTTTACGATGGCGGAATCGTTCCACGATCATTTCTGCCCGTGTCGAAGTGTAAAAAAAAGAAGTTTAAATTGATTATTCACTGTCGGTTATGATGAAAGAAACAAGAAAGAAACTAACAAGATTATGTAATGTATCAAGAAGTAGCCAAATAGTGAAATTTGTAATTAAGTTTGTTCACTTATTTATCAATTTATTATTCATTCTTTCATCAGATTATTAATACTCATATTCATAGATCCAACTCAAATACCTTTACGTCTACAAATTGCTAAAATTAAGCTGAAATTAAGTGATGAAATGCTCTAATCCCCACGAAATATTTCTGATCACTTTTTTTTTATTTCATGAATTCGGGGTTAAACCACTGTCGAACAGGACCAATTTTTGTTTAATTTGTAAGCCATCAAAGAACATTACTTGAAAAGTTAGGGATTTTGAAAAACAATACCCCAAAATGCAATTTGTAAGAAAAGTGAAAATGTAATAAAGAGGGAAGAGTTTGATATTGTCGGTGGTATACATTTTAATTTAACCAAGTTCCGGACACAATAAGAAGTCTCGTTTAAAATCCGTTATCAAAGCGCGAATTACGCTTATAAAAATACTCCAAGGTACTAAAATCGCTCTTTGTCAAGCGTTACAGTAGCTAGTGGGACTACTCTAGACTTGCCGCGTTCTCTGGTAAGAAATTTTAACCGATTCCATGCCACTTTGTAAATTACTGTAACTGATACACTATATCGCTTTCATCTTATTCTCAAACAATCTCTACTTAATGCTCTTGTACTAATATTACGTCCTAAGTAGCAATCAATACTACAAAATATACTCTTTACCTAAGAAGGAAATCTTCATAAAAATTGAGTTTTTAAATCAGTCATTCTTAAATTTTAATAATACACAATAATTGCTATTAAGTTAGATAATTTAAGAGCTGTTGAAAATCTGAGATGAACGATCTTTTATGATTTTAAAAATGGAGACTTGTGAATGACTCGTTCTTTAGAGATCGCCCATGATAGTTCAAATTGGGATTGCTACTTGGGGCCACCAGTTCCGTAAATCGATATTCAAAGTTTCACAAGCGTAAATGCAAGATAAAATGCCGAGAAACCGTGTTCGAAGCTTATATCGCGAATCAAATTTTAAAGAAATATCTCTCCACATTCGTTAAATCCATTCTTCATTCCAATTGGGTGTGAGCTGTATGATAATTTAGAAACCAAATAAACCAGGCGGCTCTCGGTTTTTGTCTTGTTATGCACAGTATTCTTACGACGATTACCACTGATTACTGTTGCGCGGTTCTTCCAGCCCAGAGCTTCGGGAGAACCTTAAATTCCTGCATATCTAAAATACTCTTATATACTGCATTATAGCATTGGTAAATAACGTTTAGTGATTATACATTGGTCGATGAAATTAGGGCGACAGGACTCATATTCCAACAAAAAAATGTTCAAAGTCATGTTTTATATTAGTGAACGTGCAATTGTACAATGTACATCAAACCCTGGTGACAAATTCACCATCACCTCGAAAATAGTTCTCAAATGGTGATACGTTAATCAAGATGCGCTGATCTTATATTATTGTAACACTTCACAGCTATCTGAAAAAAATATTGTTCATTCTGACTCTTACTCAAAAAAACCTCAAATATTTCAATGGTGTCAAAGGTTTTCTTAAATGGAAGAGCGTTAACGATACATAGTGCGAAGTTTAATCCTGGAGGCGTGGATAAATCTTCGTTCTACTGCATCCTTGAGAATCTTTATTCTGGTTGTTGTTAAAGGACTCATGATTATTATAGTATGCTATATAAATTATAAATATGTACAGTCTTCTTTGCCCAATCGAGCACTTCGAGATAGTGGCTGTTTTTATAAAGTAGTATTGCCTCGTAGATGCGCTATTTAATTTAACGTTTCACTGGCATACACGCATTCACATTTCCACCGTAAACCTAAGATTGTCACGTTACTCGTCGCATCAACGTTGAATCAAGTGTAATTAATTGGATGTTGTACAAAGTAAGACGCCTCGCGCTTTCCTTGATTGAAATCGCGAAGTGTCTGCGTTTTATATGCCGCGTTATTATATCAATACAGATTTAATTATTTTCCAGAGGTGAAGTTGAGACTACAGAAGCATCATAATCGTAATCAGTAACTTTATTATAGATAGTAATTATAGACGTGATAGGATTCATTGAGTCACTCGCAGAGAAATGGGATAAATACCTGTTTCATACAAATTCAAGTTTTTTGTTCATGCAATTCTTTATTGAATTAATTGAGTAGAGAAATAACGAAAGTTAAATTTTCATAAAATATAAATAGAATTTTTGTACTTTTCTTGCGATTCTTTCTTTTTTATCTCCTTTCTCTAGAGGTATTCAACTAGTTTTTTAATACTGGAAGGAAAATTATTTACAGCTCAGTAATGAGTCCTTTTTAGGTAGGAAATGAAAGTGATGAAGGAAAAAAGGATAATTTCATTTTACAAGTTTTATTTGGATTTTATTTTTAATTCTTGTTGAACGAGATTCCACGGTGAAGCGGACGAAAGAAGTAATATGAGCGTCGCGCGATGGATATATAAGTTATTTTAAAAAAACAGCTGTACGCATTGTTCCATACTAAGTACGGTTATAGAGCTATCGAATAATAATTTATCATTTAGAGATAAGATTATTAGAATAAATACATATACATAATTATAAAGGAGCACGAACGAAGAAGGCCTGCATCGACCATGATCCCTCCCCGTCCAGTTTTCCCCGTCACACCCAACAACCACCGCCCATCCAACACAGAAAAACATTGTAATCTACTGTAGATTGTTGTAGATAAACTATACGGTGTAACCGTACATTGTTACTTTTTGTCGACAATATAAAATACACAGATATATAAGTATTTATCTCGAGTTGCGACTTATTCCTTAACCATGCTTCGACCCGACCTTTCATTCGATTAGGGGAAGTTTTCCTGTTGTTTTCTGACATATTTTGAAATTTTTTTCTAAACATTTTTTATCGACTTTTCTACAGAAAACCAATTTTCTCGCTTTTATTGATGCCTATACGATTTATATGGTTTTTAAAAAAATTTTGAAATTTTTTTTTTACAAATTTTCTATCGAAATTTTTACGGGAACAAATGTTTTCGCTTCTATTGATGACAATACGGTTTACACGGGTGTCCAAAAACTTGTGAAATTTCTTCTGGAAAATTTTCTAGCGACATTTTTACGGGAACCAATTTTCTCGCTTTTATTGATCCTTATGCGGTTTATATTGTTTTCCAAAAAATCTTGAAATTTTTTGTCAGAAAATTTCCTATCCACATTCTTACGCCAACCAGTTTCCTCGCTTGTATTGATGCATATGCGGCTTATATGCTTTTCCAACAATTTTCGTAATTGTTTCTTCTGCAAATTTTCTATCGGCATTTTTACGGGAGCCTATTTTCTCGCTTGTAGTGATGCCTATGCGGTTAACATGGTTTTTCAAAAATGTTTGAAATTTGTTTCTAAACATTTTCTATCGATATTTTGAAGGGAACCAATTTTCTCGCTTTCATTGATGCCTATACGGTTTACATGGTTTTTCAAAACTTTTTTTTTTCTGAAAGTTTTCTATCGACATTTCTACCGGAACCAATTTTCTCTCTTTTATTGATGCCTATAAGGTTCATATGGTTTTCCAACAAAAATTGAAATTTTTTCCAAAAATTCTCTATCGACATTTTTACGGGAACCAACTTTCTCGCTTTTATTGATATACCTATGCGGTTTATATGGTTTTCAAAAAAATGTTTTACTTTTTACTTCTGAAAATTTTCTATCGACTTTTTTGCGGGAACCAATCTTCCCGCTTTTATTGATGCCGATACGGTTTACATGGTTTTTCAGAAAATTTTGAAATTTTTTCTAAAAATTTTCTATCGACTATTTCTTCTGCAAATTTGCTATTGACATTTTTACGGGAACCAATTTTCTCGCTTTTATTGATGCCTATGCCTACACGGTTTATATGGTTTTCCAAAAAAATTGTATCGACTTTTCTATCGACATTTTTACGCCAACCAGTTTCCTTAATTTTATTGATGCATATGCGGTTTATACGGTTTTACAACAATTTTCGAAATATCTTTTTGTGAACATTTTCTGTCGACATTTTTACGGGAACCAATTTTCTCTCTTTTATTGGTGCCTATCCGGCTTATATGGTTTTCCAAAAATGTTCGAAATATCTTTTTCTGAACATTTTCTACCGACATTTTTACGGAAACCAATTTTCTCGCTTTCATTGATGCCTATACAGTGTATATGGTTTTGCAAAAATTTTTATAATTTTTTTGTCTGAAAATGTTCTATCGGCATTTTTACGGAAACCAATTTTCTCGCTTTTATTGATGCCTATGCCTATCCGGTTTATATGGTTTTCCAAAAAAATTTTATCGACTTTCTTACGGAAACTAATTTTCTCGCTTTTATTGATGCCTATACGGTTTATATGGTTTTCCACAAATTTTTGAGATGTTTTTCTGAAAATTTTCTATCGGTATTTTTACGGCAACCAATTTTCTCGGTTCATTAAAAATTTCGATACTAAACATTCGGAGAAAAAAGTTTCTATGAAAAAAATTGTTGTCAAAAATCACAAAACTGCTGTAGCCTTCAAAAACTACAAAATCATTAAAAATATCGATTGTAAATTTAAAAAGAAAATATTTCTCGAAATTCACAACAACACTGAAGGTTTTAATAAAAACAATAACATTACAAATTTCCATAGTAAATTTTCTGCGGAAAAATTTTCTGAAGAAATTTTTTTTTTTAAATTTACAACAACGATAAGAACTCTAAAACGCCCGAATATATTGGCAACCTAAATTTTTTTCTCAACCACAATATATATTTGAGTATTCCCATTAAAAATCAACGTTATCTTCATTGGGAATAATTATAAAATTGAACTAAAGATGATTTTCCAATTACCTTATAATTTATAATAGTAATTTAAAAACATTTTCTGGTGAAAGAAAACCTACGTCTATTTGAGGATTTCTATTAAACTATAACGAGTAAGTCATTTTATATTGATATATTAAATATGACATGCTACATATTTTCAACGAAGTGTTTATTCGTACAGTACAAGTATATTATTAATGGTAAGTATGGTATTTTTGTATTTTCTCCGTTAGTATGTACATGGATTTATTTGGTATATTAATTTTAATTTCAGTTTTGGTTGCCGATAATGAATTATCAAACGTTTCATTCTTTATTCATTCACACAGAAAACAAATTCTCGAACCAAAAGAACCGTTTTCTTGGATATACATGAACATTTGATTTCATATGACAAATGGTTGATTGAACCAAATATTTGATTTGGTTTAAAAAAAAATAGATGGTGAAGCAAATATATTGTTGTACATGTAATAATCATATTCTAGGGTTGAACCTAAAGAATTTTTGTTAATTCTGCCAAATCGCTTTCTAAGTGCATACATTTAATTAATTCATTCATTTAAAAATATACTATTTTCAATAAAATTATTTAAGTGAAAAGGACATTGAAAAATATTGAAATACAACTTTAAATAATGGGAATCTTAAAATTGCCTCGGGTGCTATATTCTTTTAACAATTGTTTATAATACTATTTTTTAATTCAAAAACTAATATTTAGTCTTTAAAATTGGTTTTTGACTGATTACAATCGAAACTGGCATTTAAGCTACGTATGTTTTACAACCAATGTGAGATATTTTATATTTTATACTGAAACTATAAGTGACGATCTACGTTTTATTGTAAACTGAGATTGCATGTGAGGATCTATATTTCGATCCGAAATTAAAAATATAGAACTTTATAAAATGGTTAATGGTCCAGTAATAATAATTAATAATCATTTACAGCACAAAGTAATATCTTATAATTATACACAGAGGTTACGTTTTATATGCCGCACTGGCCGGACGAATAGCAAAATTATCTTTGGCATTCGACCTTTCGCTTCACTATAGTACCTTTTGGGCGGGCACGTTCAGTGCTTCTTCTATTCGTCCTGCCGAACGTACGAATATCCTCAGGTCATTTTAAATCAGAATTTTTAATTCTTATTATATATACAGTTTTATTTAAAATTAATAAAATACGATCAATTCATTGGTCTTAAAATATAACATTTCATAGTTGAGAATAATTGACATTTTTTAGACAAAAAAATTGAAAAGAATTAAAATTCATGTTCTTAATTATTTTAGTAAAATAGTCAAAGCTAT